>JAVLUX010000151.1:1525000-1712500 GCA_032164185.1 Moxostoma hubbsi | reverse complement strand
TAGGCACATTCCGAAGGTCTCAGAGACCCTTTCTCAAGAAGAGATGAATGTCTGCAGATGCTCTTTTCCCGACAGCTAGTGCAATGAGGGAATGCTAATTTCTCGCAATGCCTGTGTCTCACCCTGTATTGTGATCCTCAGCTGAGCAGATCCGGGCTCTTTAGATCTCTGGAGGTCATCGGCAGTCACTCTGCTTAACAAAGGAAAAGAACATAGGAGGCGGCAACCATCATAAGTTATGAACTTGTCATATGTTCAAAACACAGACCTTTAATATTTCACACACAATGGCACATTTCATAATGAACATGGACCAGACTTAATCTTTATGCTGCTTATGGCCTTTTTTCCTTGGTGTTGATGATCGATTTTGATTGCTACACTGATCAATTATATCATCTTTGGAGGATATATAGAATATCTCTCAGGAACTACCAGAGCTGATTTACACCAGGGCACTATTATGTTGATGGTCAGACGGCTCTCATTACAGTAGACTATATGAATGCGCTGGAGGCTGTCATCATCGCCCCTTACTTAACTAAGGAAATGTGACTTTACCTAACCTCAATGAAGTCCCTTATTAACACAATCGCATTGACAGCTATTCATAATGCATTATTATGATATGTGAACATAATAAACTTTTGCATCACATCATCTTTAATCCAGAATGTTACATCCTAAATAATCTTAAAACAACATAAACAAGTTTTTTTTTTTATAATGGCTGTGTTAAGATTTCTAAATTGCTAAATTGTAAAATGAATGTTAAAAGGATATAAATCAACCATTCAACCAATCAATTCATAAACATTAATAAGTGCATCCTTTTACAAATCAACAATGATGTCGCGCCTCTAAGGTGGATATTTGTATGGGTAAATGTGTGCAATACATAATGGCAGATAACCTGCATATTATAATTTATCAGGAAAGCAAAATACAATTTTCACGGGCATGGCAATGTTCATAAACATGACATACATTCTACCTACCTCTGCATCACGTCAACAGCAACAGGAAAACGCATAAGTGACCATTCATATTTGTTGCTTTACAATAAAATAGAATATTGTTTGTGGTTCCTACATGATGCGCGTCTTCTAGTCACAATGAGTTCATTTCCAGACGTGCCCGGGACGTGACTTCATCCAAATAAAGTTGGTCGAGTTGTCAGTGGAACAAGCTGTTACTGACAGACTTTAACCGCAGAGGAGTGCTCACTAATGTTTACCTGAATAAACGAAAGACGTCATCAACTGGCAATTTTTTTTTAAATTCAAATCTGCATACCCCGCTGTTTAGCTGCTACAGAGGGGGATTGGCTAAGTAATGCAATTTACATGCCTAAAAAAAAAAGCTGCTTGAACAATCTTTTAGCACATGTTTGTTACAGGCATTCAAACTAACACAAGACTACAAGTTTACACAATGTATAACCGTGAAAAACTCACTGAAACTCACCCTATCAGCTGCCGAATGGTTTAGTTGCAACTTAGAGACTGGCTAAGCGCGTCTAAAACAGCTGCTCGGAACAGTCTTTTCAAATCACATGAAAATGTTTGTTTTACGTTGTATGCATTCAAACAAACAGAATACTTACCATACAAGTTTACTGTCCATATCCACACACCGCGTATAACAGCAGCAGACTAGATGATAAACTCACCAAATCTGCTTTCGCGTTGGTATAGAAAGAGTGACTGATGAAATGCTTGTCATTTATGTCTAAAACAACTGGTCGAACAGTCTTTTCATTTTTATTTGTATTCAAATAATCAGAAGTATTGGAATACAATTTTCCAGCGCATATCTACACACTCATGTCTATGACAACATGCAGCGAGAAAAACAATCACATTTCAAACGCAATGTTTTAATCACATGAAACATATGTTCATCATTTTTAATTGTGAATCTACGGAGCCCGTGAAGTGACCTGTGCAAAAAAAAAAAAAAAAAAAAAAAAAAAATTACAAAGACATTACTGTCTATGACATTACTGTCATGGCTGAGACACGCTTTGCTCTTCCAAAAGGACACTAATCAAGCAATAGACTTGTACTTGTATTTAAGGAAAGAGATATTAACCTCATTACAACCTGTGCTTAGCATGTTTCTTTTATCTGAGATCCAGATATAAAATGTATATATTCATACTTGTATAATATTTTTGTGAAAGTGTTCACATGTGTTACAATTATTTCAAAGTTTAAAATTGAACTGAGCAATGCCCCTTGTTTGTCACTTCAACGGTCATAAACTATTAAATTAATAATTCACCCAAAAATCTAAATTCTGCCATTTAATCACATGAATTTCTTTATTGTTTATGGCACAAAAGGATATGAAAGGCAGAATGATATGGACTGAGAGTCTCAGTCACATTCACTGCATCAATATTTACAATGAATGTGAATGGTGACTGAGACTCTCAGTCCATAACATTCTGCCTTTCAGTAATGTCATAGACAGTAATGTCTTTGTATTGAAGGCCAAGTTTAAAATATATCTCTATAAATTCACGCGCATCCATGCTCTCAGTATCTTTGAGTAAATGAATGGCAATGACGCAATCGGAAAAGAGCTATACACACACACACCGGAATCTGTAACGTGCGCGCACGCGAAAGTCTCTGATTTTTTTTTTTCTTTTTTTGCACAGGTCTCTTCAAGGACTCCGTATGATTCTGTGTAAATTTAAATATATATTTTTTTCAGACAGGCCTGCACTGCAATTTAAAAAACTTTAAAATAATAAAACAAACAAAAAACATAATGGCTATGACCATAGCCTATCACTAGTCTTCCTTTCCCCCCAGTGACAAGGGACATGTCACTTTTACCTCAGACTCCTATCGGAGCTCGTCATATACTTTACACACACTTGAGTTAATTTGATATATTTACAGTTTTATTTACACAATTGACACAGAAAACTACATCTTTAAAAAGAAAACAAATTACAGATGAGGAGATCAGAGAAATATTTTTTAATTCTGATGAGGAAGAGGGAAATTTTGACAATGAGGGAAGTGACACAGTTGAGGAGATGCCCTCCAACCTCCAAGCCCTTGATGCTGAGGATGAAGATGCTTCAGCAACTGTTCCTACGCCTGTACACACAACACCAAGGGAGGTGGAGGTGGTAATTTTACTCCTGCTGGACCCGGGATTGCCTTTGATGACCGGACTTGCGGCGTGCAAAACCCCCCAGAATCACCCAATGAAGTCCAGTGTTTTAAGATGTTACTTACTGAGGAGCTAATTGAGGAAATTGTTGAGGAAACAAACCGCTATGCCTCAGAACTGCAGGAGAAAACACCACCTGAAATGAAAGGCAAAATTGCAATGTGGGTCAGAGTCCTGCACGGGTTCGGGTACCCGCGGGTACCCGACGGGTGACCCGCAAATTTTGGTCAAACGGGTGAAAAATATCCAACTGTGTCGGATACGGATGCGGGTCGGGTCGGACACTGGGAAACGCGGGTCTAAACACGGGTTCAAAACAGTCACGTGCAAATGTAAAAATAAATGCATATTTTTAGGAACACATCTACAAAACTATGCCTGCCCTGTATTTCAAGTTGATAAAATATTTGTTTTTAGTTTATTTGAGCCCGCGCCCTCCCATGAGTCTCTAGGCCTAACGTTACATTCACTTTTTAAAAAAAAATCACACAACCACTCGAACTGCTGCATGAGTCGTCTAGATGGATAGTGAGGAGTTGAAAAAAAAAATAGCTAGAGGAGATTATAAAGTTGTCGACAATACTTCATCGAAACTCAAGTCAAGTGTGTGGGAGAAATTTGGAGTCATCTCTGATGAAGAAAGCAACATTGTGAAAGGCTTTGCTGCATGCAAAACCTGCCTTAAAGTTTTCGTGTTCGATAGCCGAAAATATGGAACTTCGTCGCTGAGGAAGCACGCAGATACCTGCAGTAACAAACCGAACACCAGTTCTATCGAACAGTATCTTTCAAAGGGGACAGAACTGAAGGTGCCTCGTAGAGATGATAAGGACACCATAACCAGGCTGTCTGTGAACTTTGTATGCAATGATATTAGACCCTTTGATGCAGTACACGACGAGGGATTTTTTGCATTAGCACAAGGGTTGATAGATGTTGGTGCTCGGGCTGGTCGTGTGGATGTTAAACAACTACTGCCTGACCCTACGACGGTTTCTCGTAGTGTTAACAAATATGCAGAGGAGATTCGCCAAAAACTAATCCCAGAACTTAAAATGCAGTTGGAGGGGAGTAATGGAGCTGTTACATTGGACATGTGGACTGACGATTACAGAAAAAACGGCTACCTTTGTGTTACTCTGCACTACATTAACAATAAGTGGGAGCTTATCGAACGAGTGCTGTGTACCTCTGAGTGGGACAGTTCACTGCGTAAAACGGCTGACAACATTAAACCAGCCATCATCAGCGCATTGCGTAAATTTGGCATTGATGAATTCTACTCCAAACTCGTGTATGTGACAGATAGGGGCGCAAATATTGTTGCAGCCCTGCGTACAGTGACCAGATTGAGCTGCGCTGCCCATATTTTTAATACTGTCCTGTACACTACATTCAAACCGTCCCAGGAGGATATGTATGGGGAAGAAGTAACTGCAATGATTGACTCGGCCAAGTCACTGGTGACATATTTCAAGCAGACCAACCTCCAGGCTCGGCTGAAAAAGACTCTTAAAAACTCTGTAGAGACACGTTGGAATTCCCTGCATACAAATCAGCAGTCAATATGAAGACATCCGCACACTTCTGGAAGAGCGAGGGGAAGTTGACCGCCTCACAAATTTGGATGAAGAGGTCCTCTCCGACTTTGTTGCATTCCTGGAGCGATTTAAGGAAGCCACTAAAGCGTTAGAGGCATCGAAAACCCCGACCCTCCATCTAACCATTGTTTGGTATGAGCGCATCAGACGCCACTTGCGAGCTTCTTCAAATGATAGCATGACCATTTCCTCACTGAAGGAGAAATGCCTCAGTATCCTCCAGGACAAGTTCGAAATTCATCGTTTGCACAAACTTGCAATGTTCCTGCATCCTAAACTAAAAAGTATGAAGCTACTTGCTGCTGACAGTGAAGTGGCAAGAGTGCACAGTGAGATGCGGCGCCATGTGAAAGGTCAGTATTAATGCAACACAGCCACAGGGGAAAAAAATAATATTTTTTTTAAATAACATTTGTACGGAAGCGTATTGCATTCACTTGAGAAAAAAAATCTACTCTGTTTTTCTGAATTAACGACTTAATTATCTCAGAATTACGAGATACTTTTTCATGGAAAAAAAAGTTTTTGCTCTGTTTTTCTGAATTAACGACTTAATTATCTCAGAATTATGAGATAATTTTTCATTAAAAAAAAATATTTTGTTCTGTTTTTCTGAATTAATGAGATCCCTCAAAATCCTGCCAGGAGCTCTATTTTTATATTACGATATGGTATTACTTATATCCGTGAAGCATATCGGTTCAACTGAACCTGGAGAAACACAGCAATGTCAAGCAGATCAGAATGTTCTTTTCGTCTGAACAGGCGCAAAGTCTTGAGGTGTCTGCGCAAAGTTGACGCACTAATACAAATACCATTTATATTACTTAAAGACAGCAGTATCTCCCAATGTCTCAGACCCAAAGTAATATAAAACCGGATTAAACTTGAAAGGCGGGACATGTTTACTTCCATGCAATTCAGCTAAAATAGAGCTCCATGGCAGGATTTTGAGGGATCTCGTTAATTCAGAAAAACAGAACAAAATATTTTTTTTAATGAAAAATTATCTCGTAATTCTGAGATAATTAAGTCGTTAATTCAGAAAAACAGAGCAAAAACTTTTTTTTTCATGAAAAATTATCTCGTAATTCTGAGATAATTAAGTCGTTAATTCAGAAAAACAGAGCAAAAACTTTTTTTTTCATGAAAAATTATCTCGTAATTCTGAGATAATTAAGTCGTTAATTCAGAAAAACAGAGCAAAAACTTTTTTCCATGAAAAATTATCTCGTAATTCTGAGATAATTAAGTCGTTAATTCAGAAAAACAGAGTAGATTTTTTTTTCTCAAGTGAATGCAATACGCTTCCGTACATTTGAAAACCTGTATAAACTGAACACCAAATAACAATATTAACTATTGAGAGGTTCATGAAAAATGTCACAAAGAAACGGCAAAAGTAGCCTAACGATTATTGAATAGGCCTATGTCAAATATAGCCAGGAGACAGAACAGTCTGTTTTCTTTCGTTTTGAAATTTGTTTTGTTTAAAAGTACACATTTCAAGCTTTCTATATATTTATCAGGTCTGTGATGCATGTAGCAGTATAGCTTATACGCTGAGTTTCGTTAATTTCCAGTTCATGCGCCGTTGCCTCCGCTCCGTGTCCTGATGCCTGCTATTACTTCTTATTTATTAAATTCAGACAATTGGTTATAAAACATTGATTAAAATTAAGATAAAATTAATACAAAACGAAATTCACTTTAAAGAAATGCTTTATACAATACGAAACTTAATGAAGTGGTCAATAACGTCTGCCCACTCTGTCTCCCGACATATTGCACAAGTTATGATCTTAGGCTACTATGCTTTTCACGCCTCATATAATCAACATTGATGAAATAATATATAAATATATATAAAATTGTGAAACTAAATGTTTTCTTTAATGCCTAGCGCCTACCACACGTAGGCCTAATAGCCTACAGTAGCCTACCCTAAATAATTTCTATGTCGGAGTGGGATTTGAACGAAAGAAAAATGATTTGCCACCTAAAAGTTACAGATTTTTTTGTGTCACACGTAGGCATTGTGTATTTCCCTCATATTAAATATAAAACGCATGTGTAGACTGATATTTTTCCTTTATTAAGGGAGTATGGATGGATATATAAACAGACGTTTCCATATATTGGTATTAAATGCATTTTCATTTATAAAATGCAGTTTTGACTGCAAATGTCACGTCCATAAAATTTTTGCAATATTTGTTTACATTTATTATAGACCTTAAGGATAAGCGTGGAAGAAGTCCTGAGGAGGAGCAGTGCCACCACCCCCCACCGGAGAAGCGAGTTCGAGTGTCGGCGGACACTTTATCTGACGTGGAAGATTCCAGTGATGAGGGCCCGCAGTATCAGGACGAAGTGGCTGCTTACAAAAGATGACCATTTTGACATTTTGTCATGGTGGCAAGACCATGCTCACCTTTTCCCTAATATTGCCCAGATTGCGAGGTCTATCCTCGCCATTCCTGCATCCAGCGCTGCAAGTGAGCGAGACTTCTCTTGTGCTGGATACGTTATCCAAGAGCGGAGGAGTCAGCTGAAACCGTCAACAGTGTGAAACATGTGCTTTTTTTACACAGCAATTTAAAACACCACAAATAGGATCTAATCACCTCGCACTGGATTCATAAACGGGACAGTTTCACGTCTCAGCCCTAATTGTAAGGCTGTTTATACCTAGTTGCCGGTGTATGTAGCGTTTAGGATTCGCATACAACTGGACTTTTCTTTCATTTAAAATTATCACATAGCCTACACTGTTTGTTATTGTCTAATTTAAAACTGTTAAGTAGGCCTATGTGTGGTGTTAAATTTTCTGATGTGCTAGACGAAATTGCATTGTTTTGTGGTAACGTTAGCCATGTTCTGTATAGGCTATCGGCTTTTTGACAGCTTCGGCTGTTGTCCTTGTCTTAAGGCAATCCGCCAAAGGCAATAAAAATTTGAAAAAAGTGTGTCTATAATGTGATTGGCTAAACTGATTTTATTTCGGGTGCGGGTCGGGTCTCGGTTCAATTTTAAGCGGATCGTGTCGGGTTGCGGATTTTAATTAGTGCTGCTGTCGGAAAACGGGTCGGATGCGGTTTTAAGCACTGCGGGTACGGGCGGGTGCGGATTTACAAAATCGGACCCGTGCAGCTCTCTGATGTGGGTTTCAACAAATGCTCACGAAATGTACACATTCCTGGTGGCAGTGCTGTTAATGGGAATTGTGAAAAACTCACTTTGTGATTATTGGAGTACAGATCCCATGCTCCTGACACCATTTTTTGGGACTTTGTTTTCCCAGGACCGCTTTCTTCTGCTCCTCCACTGCCTACACTTCAACAATGCGATGGCAAATATCAACGACCCCCTGCAAAAAATCCAAAACAATTTCACTGCTTTCAAGTCATTCTTTCATAACATCTTTGTGCCCTACAGGGAATTCAAGGGTAGGCTGGCATTTCGCCAGTTCATACCAACTAAACGCCACAGATTTGGAGTCAAATTTTTTGTGTTATGTGATGTGCTTACCGGTTACGTGCAGAACATTATCATATATACAGGATCCACCACTGACATCCAGCACTATGAAGGCCTTGGAATCTCATATTGTCATGACATCACTGGCCCCATATATGAAAAAGGGTCACATCATGTTCGTGGACAACTGGTACAGTAGTCCAACACTGTTCCAGCACCTCCTGTCTCTGGACACAGGAGCTTGTGGGACTGTACGAGCCAACAGGAAGGGAATGCCAACTTTCACCTGCAAAATGACAAAGGACCAGTTTGAATGTCGAGAAAATGGAACACAACTAGCACTGAAATGGCATGACGAGTGATGTTCACCTTCTTAACATGGTCTATCCATCCACCATGTCAGCCACTGGAAAGGTTGATCACATCACCAAAGAAAGAAAGATGAAGCCTCTCTGTGTAATGGAATATAACAGGGGTGCCCACACTTTTTTGCATGATGATCTACTTTTAAATGACCAACTCATTAATATCTACCAACTAAAAAAAAAGCTTCATAAAAAAAATGCTTGTTGGGACTACTGCATGTATCCCTACATGGAATTAATCTTCTAACTAATAAAAAAAAAAATAATGTTCAATGTTGATATCATTCAGTTTTAACACTAAACCCAAAACACCTACAGCACAATAGATTACAAAAGCCAGGGCATTTACCTTATTCTAGTGACTTGCACTGGATGGAATCAGACAGTTTTGCATAATCCGGGCAGTAGCTGCTGGTAGCTAGTCTCAAACACTGCTAGATCTCTGTTCTTAGAAGCCCTTGAAAGGCATAAACCTAGTTGTCATGCCAAGTGAATAAACAAAAATCTCGCCTGGTCAAAATGTACTCGTCAAGTGCAAGTCAGACAGAAACTAAAAGAAGGAAAGACATTTATTTTGAATAAAATTTCACAAAAGCACATTTCAATTTTGCGCGATCTACCAGCATTGCCTTTGCGATCGACTGGTAGATCGCGATCGACGTATTGGGCAACCCTTTAATATAACCATAGGCGGAGCGTGTGTAAGGCTGGGGAAGGCTTACCCCCAATTTCCACCAACTGCGGAACGGCTGCAGATCCGCTCCGGAACGGCGGCGGAGTCAATAGGTTTCCATTAAAGTCAATGTGTGTATTTTCACTGACTGCGGAACGTCTGCATTCCGACTCCGTCCCAGCTCCGGCGACCGCAGCCCTCCGGAGCAGATGCGCATAGTTTCTATTTTTGCCGTATGCCGGAGAGCGCAGCAGGAAGTCGAGCACAGAAACAAAATAAAATATCCGGTAATTTTCAAAATAAAATACCCAGTGCTCACGGCGGATCGTATTTCCCTGCACTACACCATGGATGAGGAGATGCTGATTCTGGAAGTACAAAATCACCAAATCATTTATGACCCGTCGCATCCTTTTTATAAGGACAACCTTAAAAAGGAAATGGCGTGGAAAACAGTAGCAGGAGTAATGGGTGTGGATGGTAAAGTCACTAATTTTGTCCAATAAATGCAGATAGAAAGCAAATAGTTTATCCATGTACTTGTAAAGGCATTCTCTAGCTATACATGTTAAACCCATTAAAAAATTTTGAATTAAGCAGACATTGCAGGGTTGTTTGATTTGCATGAATAACTTTATTTACAGGTATTAGGTTATGTAATGAAGTAAGTTGAATTTCAGTTAAACATATATATATATATATAAATAAATAACCATTTATTTAATATTGGGTTTGACATTTGCTAAAGTGGAAAAAAATATTCTACTTGGTTGAATCACAATCTCCGCAAAAAAGGGAGATTAGCAGGTCAGCACAGAGTTGTTTCCCCTCCACTCCTCTGGATGGAAACAAACTGTTGCTGGTTTTGTGGTTCTTTTTAAAAACTACATCCTGTTATATTGCGCGATCATACGTAAATTCGCAAGATATCGTGTGTCCACGTGACTTCAGCTGTCAGTCATAGCCGCAGCCGTTCCGCAACAAATCCGGATCTGGTAGGTATTGAAGGACGGCGGAGCACGGATCCGAGACGCAGCGGAGCCGATCCGCGGCTGTTCCGCAGTTGGTGGAAATTGGGGGTCAGCCTTCCCCTGGCCACGGACTTGAGACTAGCAATATACAATTCGAGTGACATTTTATCCCTCAAAAGCAGCCTGCCTGCTACTACTATTTGCTTTTATAAAGAAAAGCTGCCCATAATTGCTGGTCTAGGATCAGATTCCTCCACTCCAAAACCAAATGATAAGCGGCTGAGCTGGCTCAGCTGTGGTCTGTGGAAAACGTAAATTGCATGCCGTGCGCACGCGCAGAGATAATTCATTTATGCAGGATTTTTTTTTTTTTTCGATAAACAATTTTTAAATAAATGAAAGCAATATAATTCCTAAATTACAATGTTTTTATTAAACTGTGATCACTTTAAATACAAATTCATTCATTTTAAAAAATAGTTAATAACACCCATATCCGGCCCTCGCCTAAAAACGCGGGTTTAGCTTTAGAGAAAAAAAAGTGATATAGGCTATTAGGCAAATTTTGAGCTGGCAGCCAATTTAGTTGACATAAGAACATTTTTCAAGACAAAAACTTCAAGCTGCAACGATCTAAACAACAGCCCTTACCCATCCAATTCAAGTGTGCAAAAATCTGACAAAAACTTAGAAGAAAGCTCGTCTTCACAGATATCAACAGATACAGCCGGTGAGTCTGGCTGCATCAGGCCTTGTGAACGGATCTTTGAGCGTGTTACCAATAAAAGCAGCACACCTGTAGATTTGGGCACAAAGGAAACTGGACCATCCCAACCCTACTTGCCCGAATACCCCAAAACATTGTTCGGTAAGCACAGCAAAGAGGCAGACGCGATTTTCTGTTTCCCATGTAGATTGTTTCAGTGCAGTTCTAGTGGTGCATACAGAGATCCTGCTTTTATTACAAATGGAGTATGTGACTGGAAGAATATATTAGCAAAGTTACAGAAACACGCAGACGGAGCACCACATCGCCAGTGCAGTGATCAGTGGCACTGCTTTGAGCAAACCAAAGCTACTGGTTCCATCGCTGCACAGTTAAGTGAATCTCACAGGACCTCAGTGCAGAGCAATAGGGAATATGCAGCATCCATTGTTGACATATTGCTCTATATAGGAAAACAAGGACTTGCACTGAGAGGGCACGACGAGAGAGAGACATCTGCAAATCGTGGGAACTTTTTGGAGCTGTGTGACATGGTACGCCAGACGTGACGACGCTTTCTGTGCTCGATTAAAGGCCCCGTTCAATCTAACGAGCCCTGACACACAAAATGAAATTTTAGAAATTGCTTCTGGTTTAGTCAAAAATAAAATAATCCGCGGCATCGAAAACAATGGTTTTTTTACTGTTCTAGTGGACGAAGCACGGAGTTTTAAAGAGGAACAAATGGCCGTGTGTGTGAGGTACACAGAGAAGCTGGAGATAAAGAAAAGATTTCTAGGATTTGTTGACTGTTCTGAAAGAGTTGATGCTACTGGAATTTATGGGCACATAAAGCACTTTCTGGATGCGTGTGGAATCTACACTTTACCCATTGTTGCTCAAAGTTATGACGGAGCGGCTGTCATGTCCGGTCACGTAAACGGAGTTCAGCAGAAACTCCGTCAAGACCATCCATCTGCGGTGTACATTCACTGTATGGCCCACAAATTGAATTTGGTTTTGGTCGATGCATGCAAGGTAAATCGTACAGCATCTACGTTTTTTCCAAATCCTCGAGAGTCTGTATGTGTTTTTCTCACAACCAGGCACACACCATGCATACCAACAGCACCAAAAGGAGCTCGGGGTTAAAGCCGAACTGACAGCACTCAGCGACACGAGATGGGCGTGTCGATGGAAAAACATAGCAGCTGTCAAGACTTCAATAAGAGCCCTGCTCTCCACTCTTTCCGAGCTCTCTGTTCCCCCTTTTCGTAGGTTTGTTGAGGCATCCGGTCTCTTAAGCCATCTCAAGAAGGCCACGTTCTGTGTGTGTCTTCTGGTGTTTTACCATGTTTTCAGTATGATCCATGTTGCACACAAGGCACTACAAAAGAAAGACACGACACTATCTCAGGCCTCAAGTGTCATGGAATCTACAATAAACGGCCTTGAGAACATGAGGACCACTGAAAAGTGGGACGAATTATGGATGGAGATTGAAGCATTCTGTAATTCACTTGACATTTCAGTCAGTGAAGATGAACGCGATCGCACGCATAAGCGAACTGTGAAAAGAACTGCTACATTGGATTCCTCTGTTGTCACAAGTTCCCTTGGACAAAGAGAATATCAAACAAACATCACACAAAGCATGAAAGAGAAATGGGCCCAACAGCTCTATTTTCCTGTTTTGGATACCCTGTTGGGTGAGTGTCAGTCCCGGTTTTCCACACAGACCATGGGAATAGCAAAGAGTGTTGATGCAGTGCTAAAATGTGACTCAGAAGGCGCGCAGTTTCTTTTAAATAAATATGCGACCACCCTCTCTATCAACCCTAAATTAGCATGTACTGAGATGAATTTACTGAAACTGAACTCACGTCACACATCTCCTGACTTCATTAAGGAGGCACTCTCGACTGGATTTTATCCAAACTTCGAAAAACTTTTCAAGTTGGCTCTAACATTACCGGTGGGGACCGCAACATGCGAGAGATCTTTTTCAGCTATGCGACGCGTAAAGAATTGGATGCGTTCAACAATGGGTCAGGAGAGACTTTCATCCTTGAGTCTGCTGCATATTGAGAGTGACATAACCACAAAACTAAACAACGAGGACATCATCAACGCATATGATGCCAGGTCTAAACGCAGGATTTTGCTGCATTAGGTAAGGCAGTGTTTATTTATATTGGCTGCCATGCATACGTGGTTGCTTTTTTGCTAAAATTAACAGTCTGTAAACGTATAGTCGAATTAATTACAAATGAGTTAACGGGAGCGTTTATCCTGGGACGTTTAAGTTGTTGCTAGGCGACACGTTGGTTAAAACCGCATGGTTATAGGTGGTAGGAAATCTATTTAAATGCATCAAGGGGTAGCGCACATCTTAGCCTTACCCTGGAGTTGGTTCACCCTCCGCCTATGAATATAACAAAAAGATGGGGGCGGTGGACAAGGCTGACACGATGAAAGGCTTTTTTGATTGTACCAGAAAAACCACAAGAAAGTCTTTTACCTCCTTGACACTGCAGTACTGAACAGCCACATTGTCCACCACCAATTTACGGGTGAGAAATTTGCACATCAGATTAAGAACAACATATAATTTACATATAAATAAACAAATAAATAGTTTCTTTTAATCGCTTTAATATTTTCTTTTCATGTAAACTCAATGCATTTAAACTTAAACTAAAATTAACAAAAAACAATAATGACCATGCTGTCATATTCCACAATTCTCACTTCCTACCCATGTGCTCTGCTATCATTAGGAAAAGTCATCATATCCCTGCAATTCAGGATGAACCTGATGAGGACTGCTGGAAGAGCACAGTACACCTCTGTGTCCATCCAAAGCAGGTCGCCCTGCATTGGACACTCCACTGCGTCTGACAGCTAGGCATTTCCCCTCTGAAGTCCCATAGACAGCTTCCCAGGGAAGCAGGACCAGGCAGCTCTGCAAGGTCTGCCTATCCCGCACTCGCAGGACAAAGCAGAGGCGCCTCACCAAATTCATGTGCCATGCAACACTCCCTTCTGTGTTGCCCCATGTTTTGAGGAGTACCACACACTGAAGCATTACTGAGTTAATTACCGTAATTTCCGGACTAATGAGCGCACCTGAATATAAGCCGCACCCACTGAATTTAAAAAAAAAATATATATATATTTTGAACATAAATAAGCTGCGCATGTCTATAAAAGCCGCATGCCTACCGGTACATCATCAAAAAAAAAAAAAAGTATATATATATTTTTATATATATATATAAAAAATCACCGTCGGTGTAAGCTTTTCTCCCGATGGCGTGCAGCTCAGAACACAGGTGAAGTGCGTTTTTTCATGCCCAGTTGTTTTCAGCGTGACGGATGATTCGCCTTTCCTGTTGACAGTCCGAGTGAGAGACAGGTCAAACGTCAGTGGAACCTCATCCATATTTATGATGTCGTGCGGGCCAATGGAAAGCTCAGCTATCTTTGCCTCAGTGAATTTGCGTTAGTTTGAAACTTTTTCCTCGTAGTCGGGAGGGAGCTGCTGACACAGACTCGTCCGTACCCTGATGGACAGGCCTTTACGTCTCATAAATCTGAGACACCACGATGGTCCACCTCTAAAATCCTCAAACTTCATTGCGGTGGCGATTGTTTTGGCTTTCAGTCGGATCTGCACAGTTGAAACACCTCGGCCGTCTGCTCTCTGTGTGTTGACCCAGTCTTCGAGCTCATTTTCTAGTTCGGGCCATCTGCTTTTCTTCCCTCTCGCTCGATTTAATCTAAACAGTAAACTAAAAAGTTACATTGTTTCACCTTAACCCGTTCGGCAATTTCATTGGTCTAATGAAAGCTTCATGCCGCCAAAAAAACTGAGCACCGTCACAGAATGTTTTTTTTTGGCGGCATTAAGCTTGTGGAAGCATGAAAAATCCATTATTTAGCCACGTCATTGTTTAAGCTGCAAGGTTCAAAGCGTGGGAAAAAAGTAGCGGCTTATAGTCCGGAAATTACGGTACTGATTTCTAAATAAAATAAGCAAATTTTAAAAGTTAAACATTTGTATTAGTTATTGTTATATTTCCATTGTTATTTATTGTATTTTTTTCCCATATAATTGGTTTATTATCTAGGAAATGTGTGCATTGATGGCTTTTGTTTACCACCAATGCAATGTAATTGAAAGAAATGAATGCTATTTATTAGTTGTTATGGTTGCTTGTATTTATTAAAATATTTATATTGTTAATCAATATATTGATATTTCTTAAAAAAAATATTATCTATAAACAAATGCATAATAAAATCATAAATCAATAGATTAAATTAAATAGAATTAAGAATAATTTTAATACTGAATTTATCTCTTGTCTCTCACAGAGCAAACATTTCATACTAGTAACACATTTGAGCATCTAATGGTGATGGAAGGAAACAGTGTGACTACACTGCATTACAAATGTTAAACATAGTATCTATGCCAACACAGGAACAAAATTGGCTTCAAACTTTATTTTAATTGTACAGCCAATTGTCATAATCTGTTTGTTGGAATAGGATATAGTTGAGCCAAACCCATCTGACACAAGACAGATCATAATCCAAGAGACCCGATTTCAGTCATAACTCAATTTTGTAAAATTAGTATATTGCTGATCATGCTACTTTCGATTGCAACTCATTCCCAATATTAGCATTAGAATATAGACTATACCTCACACAACAGCTTTTGTTCAAAGTAAACACGATAAAATATTAGATATGTGCAATATACCCATAACATTAGAGCAATAAACTTAGTTTCATATTTGACATTTGTGACAATACTCAAACTCTCCATGCCTATGACATATTCAAGCCAAACCAACTTGGAAATGCAGGAAAAGGTTTTATTTGCCTACGACAAAGCTGAATTAAAAAAATATATATTTTTTTTTCATATCAAATTTTAATAGCACTATAACTCAATTAAACAATTTAACCATTTGATATGACATCACAAAAAAATAAGAAATGTTCTTAAAAATATCCTTTTCAAGACACAAGTCTCCGTTTGTAGAATTTACATTCTAGATGTTTTCAAATAAATATATTTTTGTAATATTCTAATTCCAATAAACTCAATGACCATGTGACCTAGAGACATGAAATCAGCTGTAAAACACTCAGAATATTATTCTTCATATAGCACAAGGCTTGTTTTTGGGAGCAAATGTTCACTAGTTTTTATACAGATATTATAATTCTATAGTCACTGAGATTAACAGATTTATAGTGATGATTGAATCTGTATAAAAAGTAGTGAACATTTACTCCCAAAAACAAGCCTTGTGCTAATGAAGAATAATATTCTTATAGTATATTCTTATATACTCATATAGTGTTTTGCAGCTGATTTCATGTCTCTAGGTCAAATGGTCATTGAGTTTAATTGGAATTAGATTACAAACATTTACTTTATTTGAAGACACATAGAAAGTAAATTCCACAAACAGACCCTTGTGTCATGAAAGGAATATTTTTAAGAACATTTCATATTTGTTGTGATGTCATAAAATCAAATGGTTAAATTGTTTAATTGATTTATAGGGTTAATAAATTTAGTCACTTAAGTCTTTATTTCTTTTTTACTTTTCCCTACACTGTTGGTAGTTCCTGAAAGACTTTTCCGTTTCACATAATGAGAGGAACATTTGCACCTTGTTTATTGATCACAGCGTGGTTTAGCGCACGGCCATTACTTTTTATAATTCGAAAGTTGCGAACAAATGATACTGCTATCGCTGTTGTCAACTTTAAAACTAGCGGGTTGATGTTCCGTGTCGGAAATCTTTGACGCTGTTAGTGGCGATTCTCTCTGACCAATCAGTGATCAGCAGGATTTTGACATCACATTTAGTATCGGCTCGGCTAGCTTGGAACCTCGACCAAGGTACCAGGTACTATCCACAGTGGAAAACCCCCAAAAAGCGAGCAGTCTCAAGTTGTACCATGCAGTGGAAAAGACCAATAAGCATGAAATGGAGTTGTGGAGCACGGAACCGTTCTGAAAACACCGTAACAATGGTCTAACTTAATCTAGACTGGACAAGCAGCACAAATAAACTTTGAAGTGAGCAGAATATTTATTTAATTAAATCGCAGCCCTTTGCAATTTAATAATCGCACAAGGTCATATTGCGTTTTCGATTTTATTTAGATTAATTGTACAGCCCTACTTACCGCCGCCTTATGTGATACTGGTATACAAGTTCACATTCTCCTAGAAACGTTACAGGGCCTGTGGTACAGGGGGGCCAAATAGGATAAGAATGACCATGATCAACTGCAAAATAAGCAAAGAGGAAGCAGAGCAGTAAAGTGTAAGATACTCACAGAGTACATGAGAGCTGTGCAACACTACCATTTGTGTTAGCCAATGTTTTGAGTACCACGCACTGAAGCATTAATGAGAACTGTGAAATAAGCAAATGTTAGTTATGATTACAGTTCCATTGTTATGCATTTAAATGGTGTATTTTTTTTCCTTGAAATTGCTTTAGAATCTATTAAATGTGTGCATTGTGGGCGTTTGTTTACCACAAATGCAATGCAATTGAATGTTATGAATGCTGTTTAGTAACTGTTATGGTTATGTTGCTTGTATTTGTTAAAATATTTATACTGTTAATCATTATATTGATATTTCTAAAAATAAGTTGTATTGTCTATAAACAAATGCATATAAAAAGCATAGATCAATAAATAAAAATAAAATCTATTTTTTTTTAACTCGCCGAGCAAAGATACATGTTTTTTATTCTGTATACACAGGACAGATCATAATCAGAGACTTTCAGTCATAACTCAATTTTGTAAACTGTGTATTTTGCCTTTGCATTAGAGTATATTGCTGATGAATTACATATCATATTAGCATTAGAATAGACTATACCTCACATAACAGCTTTTAATCAAAGTGAACACGATAAAACATTAGATATGTGCAATATGCCCACAACATTACACAAGCAGTGAACAGCACGAGCTATTACGTAAATTACAAAAACTACGATAAATACGTATCATAAACATACTATTAATGCATTGACAATGTCTACACGTGTTTGCAAATACTTTTCAACAATTCTCAATCGAAAAAGACTAAAAATGTACTCACCAGTAGCAATCCTGTAATGCGTTGGCAGAAAAGTTGCACGTGGGAGTGAATTCAAAGTACGAGTAAATAAATGTCAATATAAACCATTGGTTAAAACATTTATTATAGTTTATTCATGTTTTAAACCAACGAGGAAGGGTTTAAAGTGAAGAAAAAAAGCGAAACGCTTACTTATACTCTGTCCACCAGCTTCAAGCGTGACAAAACAGCGGTAAACCGTCATGTGACTGCCCAGAGTATCACGTGACAAGCTTGGTGCGTCACACTGGAGTTTAAAATTTGCTACGTTGTAAAATAACTGCCGCTGTAAAATAATTCACGCCAGAGAGCTGCACGGGTCCGATTTTGTAAATCCGCACCCGCCCGTACCCGCAGTGCTTAAAACCGCATCCGACCCGTTTTCCGTCAGCAGCACTAATTAAAATCCGCAACCCGACACGATCCGCTTAAAATTGAACCGAGACCCGACCCGCACTCGAAATAAAATCAGTTTAGCCAATCACATTATAGACACACTTTTTTCAAATTTTTATTGCCTTTGGCGGATTGCCTTAAGACAAGGACAACAGCCGAAGCTGTCAAAAAGCCGATAGCCTATACAGAACATGGCTAACGTTACCACAAAACAATGCAATTTCGTCTAGCACATCAGACAATTTCACACCACACATAGGCCTACTTAACAGTTTTAAATTAGACAATAACAAACAGTGTAGGCTATGTGATAATTTTAAATGAAAGAAAAGTCCAGTTGTATGCGAATCCTAAACGCTATACACCTGCAACTAGGTATAAACAGCCTTACAATTAGGGCTGAGACGTGAAACTGTCCCGTTTATGAATCCAGTGCGAGGTGATTAGATCCTATTTGTGGTGTTTTAAATTGCTGTGTAAAAAAAGCACATCGTCCACTGTTAACGGTTTCAGCTGACTCCTCCGCTCTTGGATAACGTATCCAGCACAAGAGAAGTCTCGCTCACTTGCAGCGCTGGATGCAGGAATGGCGAGGATAGACCTCGCAATCTGGGCAATATTAGGGAAAAGGTGAGCATGGTCTTGCCACCATGACAAAATGTCAAAATGGTCATCTTTTGTAAGCAGCCACTTCGTCCTGATACTGCGGGCCCTCATCACTGGAATCTTCCACGTCAGATAAAGTGTCCGCCGACACTCGAACTCGCTTCTCCGGTGGGGGGTGGTGGCACTGCTCCTCCTCAGGACTTCTTCCACGCTTATCCTTAAGGTCTATAATAAATGTAAACAAATATTGCAAAAATTTTATGGACGTGACATTTGCAGTCAAAACTGCATTTTATAAATGAAAATGCATTTAATACCAATATATGGAAACGTCTGTTTATATATCCATCCATACTCCCTTAATAAAGGAAAAATATCAGTCTACACATGCGTTTTATATTTAATATGAGGGAAATACACAATGCCTACGTGTGACACAAAAAAATCTGTAACTTTTAGGTGGCAAATCATTTTTCTTTTGTTCAAATCCCACTCCGACATAGAAATTATTTAGGGTAGGCTACTGTAGGCTATTAGGCCTACGTGTGGTAGGCGCTAGGCATTAAAGAAAACATTTAGTTTCACAATTTTATATATATTTATATATTATTTCATCAATGTTGATTATATGAGGCGTGAAAAGCATAGTAGCCTAAGATCATAACTTGTGCAATATGTCGGGAGACAGAGTGGGCAGACGTTATTGACCACTTCATTAAGTTTCGTATTGTATAAAGCATTTCTTTAAAGTGAATTTCGTTTTGTATTAATTTTATCTTAATTTTAATCAATGTTTTATAACCAATTGTCTGAATTTAATAAATAAGAAGTAATAGCAGGCATCAGGACACGGAGCGGAGGCAACGGCGCATGAACTGGAAATTAACGAAACTCAGCGTATAAGCTATACTGCTACATGCATCACAGACCTGATAAATATATAGAAAGCTTGAAATGTGTACTTTTAAACAAAACAAATTTCAAAACGAAAGAAAACAGACTGTTCTGTCTCCTGGCTATATTTGACATAGGCCTATTCAATAATCGTTAGGCTACTTTTGCCGTTTCTTTGTGACATTTTTCATGAACCTCTCAATAGTTAATATTGTTATTTGGTGTTCAGTTTATACAGGTTTTCAAATGTACGGAAGCGTATTGCATTCACTTGAGAAAAAAAAATCTACTCTGTTTTTCTGAATTAACGACTTAATTATCTCAGAATTACGAGATAATTTTTCATGGAAAAAAGTTTTTGCTCTGTTTTTCTGAATTAACGACTTAATTATCTCAGAATTACGAGATAATTTTTCATGAAAAAAAAAGTTTTTGCTCTGTTTTTCTGAATTAACGACTTAATTATCTCAGAATTACGAGATAATTTTTCATGAAAAAAAAAGTTTTTGCTCTGTTTTTCTGAATTAACGACTTAATTATCTCAGAATTACGAGATAATTTTTCATTAAAAAAAATATTTTGTTCTGTTTTTCTGAATTAACGAGATCCCTCAAAATCCTGCCATGGAGCTCTATTTTAGCTGAATTGCATGGAAGTAAACATGTCCCGCCTTTCAAGTTTAATCCGGTTTTATATTACTTTGGGTCTGAGACATTGGGAGATACTGCTGTCTTTAAGTAATATAAATGGTATTTGTATTAGTGCGTCAACTTTGCGCAGACACCTCAAGACTTTGCGCCTGTTCAGACGAAAAGAACATTCTGATCTGCTTGACATTGCTGTGTTTCTCCAGGTTCAGTTGAACCGATATGCTTCACGGATATAAGTAATACCATATCGTAATATAAAAATAGAGCTCCTGGCAGGATTTTGAGGGATCTCATTAATTCAGAAAAACAGAACAAAATATTTTTTTTTAATGAAAAATTATCTCATAATTCTGAGATAATTAAGTCGTTAATTCAGAAAAACAGAGCAAAAACTTTTTTTTCCATGAAAAAGTATCTCGTAATTCTGAGATAATTAAGTCGTTAATTCAGAAAAACAGAGTAGATTTTTTTTCTCAAGTGAATGCAATACGCTTCCGTACAAATGTTATTTAAAAAAAATATTATTTTTTTCCCCTGTGGCTGTGTTGCATTAATACTGACCTTTCACATGGCGCCGCATCTCACTGTGCACTCTTGCCACTTCACTGTCAGCAGCAAGTAGCTTCATACTTTTTAGTTTAGGATGCAGGAACATTGCAAGTTTGTGCAAACGATGAATTTCGAACTTGTCCTGGAGGATACTGAGGCATTTCTCCTTCAGTGAGGAAATGGTCATGCTATCATTTGAAGAAGCTCGCAAGTGGCGTCTGATGCGCTCATACCAAACAATGGTTAGATGGAGGGTCGGGGTTTTCGATGCCTCTAACGCTTTAGTGGCTTCCTTAAATCGCTCCAGGAATGCAACAAAGTCGGAGAGGACCTCTTCATCCAAATTTGTGAGGCGGTCAACTTCCCCTCGCTCTTCCAGAAGTGTGCGGATGTCTTCATATTGACTGCTGATTTGTATGCAGGGAATTCCAACGTGTCTCTACAGAGTTTTTAAGAGTCTTTTTCAGCCGAGCCTGGAGGTTGGTCTGCTTGAAATATGTCACCAGTGACTTGGCCGAGTCAATCATTGCAGTTACGTCTTCCCCATACATATCCTCCTGGGACGGTTTGAATGTAGTGTACAGGACAGTATTAAAAATATGGGCAGCGCAGCTCAATCTGGACACTGTACGCAGGGCTGCAACAATATTTGCGCCCCTATCTGTCACATACACGAGTTTGGAGTAGAATTCATCAATGCCAAATTTACGCAATGCGCTGATGATGGCTGGTTTAATGTTGTCAGCCGTTTTACGCAGTGAACTGTCCCACTCAGAGGTACACAGCACTCGTTCGATAAGCTCCCACTTATTGTTAATGTAGTGCAGAGTAACACAAAGGTAGCCGTTTTTTCTGTAATCGTCAGTCCACGTGTCCAATGTAACAGCTCCATTACTCCCCTCCAACTGCATTTTAAGTTCTGGGATTAGTTTTTGGCGAATCTCCTCTGCATATTTGTTAACACTACGAGAAACCGTCGTAGGGTCAGGCAGTAGTTGTTTAACATCCACACGACCAGCCCGAGCACCAACATCTATCAACCCTTGTGCTAATGCAAAAAATCCCTCGCCGTGTACTGCATCAAAGGGTCTAATATCATTGCATACAAAGTTCACAGACAGCCTGGTTATGGTGTCCTTATCATCTCTACGAGGCACCTTCAGTTCTGTCCCCTTTGAAAGATACTGTTCGATAGAACTGGTGTTCGGTTTGTTACTGCAGGTATCTGCGTGCTTCCTCAGCGACGAAGTTCCATATTTTCGGCTATCGAACACGAAAACTTTAAGGCAGGTTTTGCATGCAGCAAAGCCTTTCACAATGTTGCTTTCTTCATCAGAGATGACTCCAAATTTCTCCCACACACTTGACTTGAGTTTCGATGAAGTATTGTCGACAACTTTATAATCTCCTCTAGCTATTTTTTTTTCAACTCCTCACTATCCATCTAGACGACTCATGCAGCAGTTCGAGTGGTTGTGTGATTTTTTTTTTAAAAGTGAATGTAACGTTAGGCCTAGAGACTCATGGGAGGGCGCGGGCTCAAATAAACTAAAAACAAATATTTTATCAACTTGAAATACAGGGCAGGCATAGTTTTGTAGATGTGTTCCTAAAAATATGCATTTATTTTTACATTTGCACGTGACTGTTTTGAACCCGTGTTTAGACCCGCGTTTCCCCGTGTCCGACCCGACCCGCATCCGTATCCGACACAGTTGGATATTTTTCACCCGTTTGACCAAAATTCGCGGGTACCCGAACCCGTGCAGGACTCTGATTCCTGTGATGCTAGCATCACCAAATGGAATTGCAATTTTCAAATAAAAACTCCCTGCATTGGTTTGACAAAAAGATAGCCCTGCCCCAAACTCATACCACTGGTCAAGCCAATGTTGCTGTGTTGGGTAGAACGGCTGCTTAAATAAACAGAAGTATTATTTTAAATCTCAACAGAGCCAGAGTGTTACACTTTTAGGTTAAATAAACCTACACATAGCATACCTATATTTAACACGTGGTTGACTTTAAGCTGTTCAATTTTAACATTGAAAAATTACACAAATCATCTTAAAAGAGAACTAGTCAGTGAAGGAGATACTTCAGGATAATACTGTGGCTGGTGTGGTGGGATTTATTATCTTTAATGTATTCCTTAAAAGGGCAAATTTTATGAAAACATGCCCATGTCATTAAAAAAAAAAATATATATATATATATATATTGTTTTCTGGCTAACAGGAAGTGAAGCCTATTTTTAGGACAAGTATGATATTTATTTTTTTTTTGCATTGAGAGATTATTTTTTCTGACATTTAACCCTGTCCTTATTACCGTGTCAAGATGTTTAACTTTCAAGAATTCATATTAGACTCATGTTACTGTAACAGTTATTTTGATATTTTTTTAAAATATTAAAATCAGCATAAAGTCATTAAAACAACTAATAAAAATAATGCTTTTTGGTGATTCCAATAATTAGAATGAGATTTTTTCAAATTAATATCACAATGAAATTAATATGCATGTTCCTATAATAGGCTTAATTTTCTGTATATTCAAAGTACAGTTAATTCTTGCTTTGATTTTGGGGTGAAAATGAACTAGTCCTTTAAGGTGCACTCGGTATTTTTTTGAATAAGCTGTCTTGGACTTACAGTGACCTAGTGATGTGGATGCAGCATCATTCAAAATAAATAGTTTTCAGATACAGCCATACAGCTAACACCATTCATAGTCAGCCATGCTTAATTTAATCCATGAGTGATATTTTCCAATAACACGGCAGTTATCAAAATAAAACTCTCAGTATTCTGCTGGTCAAGTGACCATAACATGGCAGCCCCCATGAGGGGACCCTCTCTATGTAAACTAAACAGCATGTATAAGGTTACTGATATGACTGGAGTCCTCATCTCATGTGAGTGGTCATGATTTTATACATATGTTTCAAAATTACAATTCCTTTCTTTAAGAGTACAACTTTTTTAATCAGGAAAAAATTAACAAGCTTCATAAAATTCCCTCTAATTTCTTCCACAGGGTAGTGGAGGGGAATAGAAAGACTCAATATGATAGCTTATCTAGGAAACATATAATTGGAGACACACTTTCTCAATATCTGGCTCCATTGAGTGTCAGTTCATATGATAATCTGAAGGATTTATGACTAATAGCGTAACAACACTAGAATAAACCTGTACCTTGGAATGGACAGATAGCTGTTGATTTAGTGGCATTGTAAAATTAATAACACCCCAATATATTTCTGCCATAAACATCCATTGCTTGATTTCACCCAAGAATCAACATCTGTCATCATGCCGATTAAACTCAGAATATTTTTTTTATTTATTCCATGAGAATAAAATCAATTAGGCAAAATATTAGTCTCATTCACCATTGACTTTTACTGTATGGAAAAATAAAACAAATTAAATGAAAGTGAATGATGACTAAGATAAACATACTGCCAAACAGTATGAAAAGTCAAACAGGTTTGCAACAACATGAGGGTGAGTAAATGATGACAGAATAAAACATTTTGGGTGAACTATCCCTTTAAAATAATTTCATACTCACCTCACCAAATCCACCCTTTCCCAAAACCCTGTACTGACGGAATGTGTTTTTTGTGACTGGCTGTCTGTCATGGAGAGGAAGAGAATAATAAACAAAAGCCTCAATCATAAAAAGGAATATCACCCTTTCTTATTAGATCATACTTTCACAGTAAAATAACTTCCGCTTCACAAGAATCTTAAGAGACACTAACACACAACGTTGAAATGCATGGTTTCAGTCAAACTAAAAAAAA
The DNA here is from genome assembly GCA_032164185.1 of Moxostoma hubbsi. NCBI lineage: Eukaryota > Metazoa > Chordata > Actinopteri > Cypriniformes > Catostomidae > Moxostoma > Moxostoma hubbsi. The sequence continues at coordinate 1,687,423 of JAVLUX010000151.1, read as the reverse complement.
ATTATATTTTTATTCAGTAGATGTCTAGTGTATTACTGGGCTCATGATGTGTATATATGAGACTGAAAGTCTTTGGTCCAGCATACTATGTTCTTCTTTGTGAAATGGTCTGGATGGGAATTGTACAGGGCCTGGCTTTAACTTTCATTCAGGACATTTTTATGACTAAAAGTAAATAAATAGCGAGTTCAAAGTTCAGATCTGGTTTGTATATGCTTAGCTTAATAAATAAATCATGGCACCCAAAAGAATAATTAGAGTTAAAATTTATATAATTTTAAGGGATAATTCACCCCAAAAACAAAATCATCATCATCATCCATCATCATTTACTCACCCTCAAGTTGGTCCAACCCCATATGTGTTTCTTTTTTCAATGGAACCCAAAGTCAGATTTCAGGCAGAATTTTAGCCTCCGTCACCATTAATTTTCATTGCATCTTTTTCCATAGACTCAAAATGAATGGTGACTGAAAGTCTGCCTAATATCTAATTTTGTGTTCCACTGAAAAAAGAAAGTCATACTGGTTTGAAACAACTTGAGGGTGAGTAAATGAAAGAATTTTTATTTTTGGGTGAACTATACATTTCCAACACTCAGGAGAGCACAGAAATACAGAAAATCATTGAGTTCATACATTTTAAACAATAAAATGTGCTGAGGCTCTGTTTATACCTTTCAAGCCATTTCCACTGTATGAAGCGACAGTAGTACATACTATCGAGGTAGTCTGCAAAAGGGGCCACACTCAGGTAGTCATGGATCAGTCTAGCAGAACACATTTAGAGAAAGTATTACGAGAAGTCAGACTGGAAAATAAAAATACTATTTCTCTCTCACACCCTGATACAATGAGCCATTTAGTCCATGCAAAAACACCCTGCTTATGTAAAAAGGGTAAAGCAATCAATCAAGTGACATTAAAATAAAGAGATTCCACAAGTCTGCTCTTACATTTAGTTAAAGGGATAGTTCACCCAAAAATTAAAATTCTCTCATCATTTACTCTCCCTTATGCCATCCCAGATGTGTATTACTTTCTTTCTGCTGCAGAACACAAATTAAGATTTTTAGAAGAATATCTCAGCTCTGTAGGTCCAAGCAATGTAAGTGAATGGTGATCAAAACTTTGAAGCTCCAAAAAGTAGGCTAATCCATAAGTTAAATCCACATCCAGTGGTTAAATCCATATCTTCTGAAGTGATGTGAGAGGTGTGGGTAAGAAAAAAAGTCATTTTTTTTACAATAAATCTTCACCTTTGACCAGCCTCGACAAGTAGGTGGCGATATGCACAGAGAATGAGAATCGCCAAACAACAAAAGAATTTGAAGACACAGATTTAACCATTAGAGTCGTATGGATTACTTCTATGCTGCTTTTATTTGCTTTTTAAAGCTTCAAAGTTTTGATCACCATTCACATCCATTGTATTGACCAACCGAGCTAAAATATTCTTCTAAAAATCTTAATTTGTGTTCAGCAAAATAAAGTCTTCCACATCTGGGATGGCATAAGGGTGAATAAATTTGATAATTAAAATTTTTGGCTGAACTATCCCTTTAAATCAACATATCTAAAGTCTTTAACTGACCCTATTTCCTTTAATGAATGTCCCTGGTCTTATTGTGCACTGTCCATCAATACACACTATTCTAAAGAAAAAGAAAATTGACATCCACCAGGCAAATATTCAAACTCTCACTTAGTCTAGGTCACTTAGAAAAGTAATAGTAAACCCTACTCAACTGACATACTGCTTATAGCAAAAGTTATAGTAGGGAAGTTATCAAATGCGGTGTACTTGTCATGCAGTGGCAGTACATCAGTATCAACAAGTACCATTTAATGATTTTGGTCTAAAGGACTCACTTGGTGCACTCCATGAAGAGCACTAGTAGTAAATATAATATACATTGTGACAAAATGATTGACAGGTTATGATTGATGACTTAATTGCTAACCTTTGACCTTTCCCCCCCACCTCACCCCACCCCTCCCCATCCCTCACCCCACCCCTCCCCACCCCGTCTCACCCCGCCTCACCCCTCCGGCAGTTGTACAGGCTGTGGTATGAATTGGTTGGTCAGCTGTTTTGATGCCCTCCCAGCGCTGTACCCGACCCATCTGTGTATTTAAAAGAGTAGACAAATTATTAATCTTTAATGATGTAAAATGTTAATGGAAACTGAGATGATAAAAATATTGTTATAAGAATTGTGTTCCTCATCCGTTCAATTAAATAATTGACGTAATCATTGAGATGTTTTTTCAAAAACATGATAAGTAATGCGGGTGGTGTTATTGTATTTATTATTATTATTGTAGGGGGTAAAAAAGTGGTCTCTGGTAAAAAATGGCTCTTTTAATGGTTGCAATGCTTGGTGCTAAAACTTGGTTGAAGATTTTAATTTTTAACAAAAGTGATGAAAATGTGTTTCTAAAACAGTGGATATTAGTTGAATCAAAACTCATTCAGACACAAAGTGATGAAAATGTGTTTCTAAAACAGTGGATATTGACTGAAGCAAACCCATTCAGATGCAAAACTAAGACTTTCTTTATTTTTAAACAAATTGTATCATGTTCCCATATGGTCTAGCGGATATGATTCCTGGCTTTCAACCAGGCGGCCCGGGTTCAACCCCCGGTATGGGAATCTGTTACGTGTTCGCCCTGGTTAGTTGGGATATGCGAAAACAATTGCATTTCACTGACTCTGTAAGCGTACAATAACGTTGATATGATAAAAAACTTTTATATAAACATTTTACATAAACTTTTTACATAAACAGTTAATTTCAACAAACACCATTTCATTGAAATAGTAAAATGCATCTTTAAAGAAAGAATCTTACATCTCTCGCTCAAAGTCCTTTCACAAGCTCATCCAAATGAAAATGAAGTCACAGACGAGATCCCCATGCTGCGGCAGGGGGGCGGTGTAAGATTTCATTCACAGGAGTTAACGTGTGTGTGTGTGTGTGTGTGTGTGTCAAGAGCCCTTGTGTAAGAATTCATTCACAAGAGTTAACAGATGTGCGTGCATGTGTGTGTGTGTAAACAGAGTGTCTTGAGGGGTTTATTTTTATTTACTATCCTGTATGCATTGGAGCGTCAAGGTGGGTGGTCAACGGTAAATATTGACATTCTATCATCTCACAGGCGTAAGTTAATGATATCCCTATAGGCGTAAGAGACACAGCGTCATTGTTTCGGACAATGGATGTATATTCAACCAAGTGTCCGAAAGGTGTAAGATAAAGCTGTTATTTCGCATCAGTATTTCTTCACGCTCATTCGTCAACTAAAAATAAATAAAAAGAGAAACTTTCACGAATATTTACGATCAGATAAAGCTGTTAAGGACGTGTGTGTGTGTGTGTGTGTGTGTCAAGAGCCCTTGTGTAAGATTTCATTCACAGGAGTTAACGTGTGTGCGTGCATGTGTGTGTGTGTGTGTGTGTGTGTGTGTGTAAACAGAGTGTCTTGAGGGTTTTATTTTTTATTTACTATCCTGTATGCATTGGAGCGTCAAGGTGGGTGGTCAACGGTCAGCATTGACCATTCTATCATCTCCCTGGAGGTATAGGCGTTTTCGGACAATGGATGTATATTCAACCAAGTGTCCGAAAGGTGGAAGATAAAGCTGTTATTTCGCATCAGTATTTCTTCACGCTCATTCGTCAACTAAAAATAAATAAAAAGAGAGACTACCCCATAGTAGCGCCGCCCCAGTTTTCCTGCTGTGTTTGCGGTCATGTAAGATAAGCCATTCTGGGGTTTGTGTACGAAGCGAGAGCATCTGTGTAACACATAGCATTATTCTTTAAAATGGCTTTTATTTTCAGAAGTATGTGGTGCATGTACGATGATTTTAAATATTTGTACTTTACAGGTAAACTTGCATTTTGGTAAATTGATGTTTAAACATTTTTCTACGTAATTCAGGACCGATAGATGAACATGAAAATTTGAACACCATCGATCAACTGTGTAAGTCACGTAAAGATTTTTTAATGTAATTATTTATATATATTAGACGTGTTTAAATATTATGTGACTATATTCTTTTATTTTCAGCGACTGAACCGTTAATTAATAATCCAACGGGTGAGAACAATTCAGGAATCCGATCGGCGCTGCAAGGTATACACAATTTTGAGTTAGCTTGATCATGCAATATTGATTATAAATAAAAAAAATGTATTTTCTGGTTGCAGATATTTCAAACTTTGATGCGGCTACGCTTGTCACACAACCCGGATTCACCACTGCTGAACCAAAGGCCCAACGGTCGCTCCGTTCACCATACAGCAAGAATAATATCCCGAGGAATCAACTTAAACCCCGCTTACATATTGTATCTCCAGCTGGAAATGGTACAAGAGGGGATTTTGGTGAAAAACAGACTTCGGTGTTAAACGAGTCAGTTGGTGAGTGGGGTTTCACGCTAACATTATTTAAAATAAATAAATGACAAATCCTCGCTAACACACATATTTATTTTTATACAGATTTGTATACTACCAGTTTGCAGACTGAGGAGGACTCCGCATTGATATTCGATGATGCATTTTTCATGAGACGCTGGGAGGCCGGTAGTTTCAGCAACGAATTTGTTCCAGACAACACCGATAACGCAGTCTCATCTCCCGTGATACCGGCGGTGCCGGATGAATCTCTGTTGGTTAACGCTACAGGGGATTTGCTTTCGGCGAATAACACAATCTTGGATGGCACGGGCGGTGATACGACCCGTCAGGAGTTTGTGGAAGAGTCGGCGGTGAATGCTGGAGAATCTATCCGCTCAAATCAGCAGAACTTTCATCATGATTTGTTGATTGAACTGTGTGAACGGAATCGAAGGGGTGAAGAGAGATTGGATATCATTTCAGATAAAGTGAATATCATTTCAGATAATGTCAAACGCCTTTGTGACTGTTTCCATATGGTTATGACGAACTCAGAAGAGCAAGGAACTCTTACAAGGATTATGCTTGATCGTGTTGGAGCAAATCGTGAGATATTAAATAAATGTGATCGTGTTCTTCAGAATTCCTACAGAGAAAACCAACTAATGGTAACTGCATTATCCAATATTAATAACGATGTCAATGCTGGTAGATGATTTATGTTAAAATGTGTTGTTTTGGGTTATCTAGTTGATTTGTGATTTTTTTTCATAAAATGTTTTGTGTGGTTGGTGTATAATCAGTGGAGAATAAATCTAAATTGAAAAAGATTTTCAAATATGGCTAGTGAAAAAAAAAAGATTACGTTCAAACGATGATTTGCAAGATTGTCAACCAGACTTTGAACAAACCCCTTCAGCAAGAACTAGATATGATCATTTGTCAAATATTGAACGGTTACAAAACATTATTGATGATCAGATGGAATTTTTAGGACCTGCCTATTTGGATTTAAATGGTAGATTAGAGGCTATTATTCAAACACAGAGAGAGCATATAATTGCTTCTAATAACACCAAAGACTGTGAAAGGTTAAATATTTCGTTAGAGCCATCATCACACAGATCCACAAGGGGTGAACTAAACGATACAGAGACGCAAACATCAGAACCGCCATACTCTAATTTATGCAAAATATTAGAAGATATGATTAAAAATCATGAAGAAATGGCCTCAACACCTAGTCTGTGTGAAAGATTAGAAGCGCTGATAAAAATGCAAGAGGCTGGTAATAACGGGGTTGATAATGAGGGTGCTAATAATGAGGATGATTTGTTTGTCGATGCAGTACAGATTGGTGGTGTAAGCAATATTTCATCAGACACGAATGACCCCCATGTGAGTTTAAGTCAGAACGATATTGATGAATTGGCTAGAAACGGTGGAGTTTTAAACGAATTCACGATTGTGTCAAGACCGCGTTTCGAGGAGTCTAAAAAGGCGAGGGATTGATGCCTTACATATGAAGACTCGGGCAGCTGAGGAAAAGCACATGCTTTACCAGGAAATGAGAACTGTAACTGAACACCTCCATCAGCAGCATGCCTTTCTGTGCTCTGCCATCAAAGACACAGATCAGCCTGGTGCAAAAGCTGCTCTCATGCAACATCTCCAACAGCTGGAAAGAAAAAGACATCAAGCCACTGTGATGTTTCACCCACATGTACCAGACATTGTTCCTGTAGACAACCCCTACTTGTGTCAGGCCCTCCCCATGTCAAGCATACAGACACTGGTATACAATGATGATGGTGATAATGATGATAATGAGGATGATGACACTGAGGATGAAAATAACTAGGACTGTAAGCAATGGTATGACAGGACAGGGCCTGTATTATTGTGTGGACTTGTTGTTTTACTAGGTCTGATCTATTTTAAAGCTTAGGTACTGTATTTAAGCACATATCGCCACTAGTCTGTGAGTACAAAAGTGTGTGTTTACCATATTGTGATATTAAATCAAATCAAATCACTTTATTGTCACACTACTGTGTACACGAGTGCAACAGCAGGTGAAATTCTTGCGTGCAGTTCCGAGCAACATTGCAGTAATGACAGTGACGAGACATAAACCACTTTACAATAAACAACATATTTACACAAAACAATTTACATAACAAATGTACACATACCTACACAACAATTTACATATCAAATGTACACAATACACAATGTAGAATACACATACACTAGATAAGGGTATAAATATATATATATATACACTAACTGAATTGGGAGCGAGAATATATTGACAGAATGAAGATTAATAAAGTATGATAAATACTTAGTATAGTATAATAAAGTAATAAATATTAATAAATATATATATATATAATTTATATATATAAAATATATTTATATATAGTCCTGAGTCTATTTCTGTGGATTTTCATATAACCAATACCTTTGAAATGCAGTGCAAAGTTGTTCACAGTGTCCGTCGAATCAAGGAAATCAGTGGCTCCTTTGCTGCTCAGTTCAAACACCTCTAATGAGGACTTTTGGCGGTCAAATGATAAAATGGCTGTTTCCACACCCAAATCCTCTAGCTTGGACACCTTTACAATATTTAGATAAAGAAGACAACCACAAAAATAGTAAATAATTGATTATACACAAAATATACAAAACCTACTTTTAAAAATTCAACACACACTGAAGAAACAACTCATAACAAGGCTTGGCAATATATGAAAACAGTGTTGTCACACATGGCAAATAAGTGGTCAGGAACCACCAGGGTTACATTAACTATAAATTAATTGTGTTTATATAAGAGTCCAAATGCAACTAATAATTTGACTCATAGCCATGACTCATAGCCAACTAATAATTTGACTCATACTAATGCTTCAATTGACCACCTTGATGTGAATAGACTTAGCCCAAACAGTAGGAATTTAGTTTGAGAGGGTGGTATGAGCCTTTGACAATTTCTTCAAAGTGAGAATATTTTATGTTGATAGTCTTGTAAACAAAAATCAGCTGGAATATTTATTTGGGATGAATTCATTTGAAATGATGAAAAAAATCTACAGATCAACAATCCAGATGTCTGTCTGTCAGATGTCATTCAGATGTTCTGCTCACATCACAATTTTAATCGATCATCCTTCCATCCAATACTATAATAATACCACTAATGCCTAGCAAATGAAGCCTCTTTCCAAACCTCTAACTTCAGCTTCTTAAGGTGCATTTTAATTCGGGCATCCCTCATCTCAGGGCTAAGGTCATGTGCCTGCCCATGTGCCCTCAGTGCTGCTGCCTCTTGAAAGTATTTCTGCTTTCCATCTTCCCCCAATGTGGCCCACCTGCCCTTAATGTCATTCATTGTGCCTGAAGAAAAAATAGATGCACAGAAAACTTAACACTAGAGTCAGCATCTCTTTTTTAAAGTAAATTCATACAACGACAATCTGTCCAACACACTGGTTTACTTGGGTTGTGAAACCTATTTCTCTGTAACAACTCTGTTAAAACAAGATAACGTGTAAAGTAGATGACCTGATGATTCTTTTCAATACACACAGCAGTCTTACACTGATGAATGCAACTTGCGTGAGTGAAGTACTTGCCAAATACTATCTTGAAAATCTGTTTCATGACCCTTGTAAACCCCTGATGTCAACAGGGCCGCTATGTACAAAAACAAACAATTTAGTATAACAATTAAAAGCAGCCGTTAAATTTTGTCTCTCACCTTTGTTTTTGAATATGTCCCTACAAAAAAGATTGTAAGGCGACAGCTCTCTGATATGTACTTTGGCCTTTGATGGCCGGGGCTCAGACGAAGCTTTTGTCATTTCGGATCTTTTGTAATTACCGATCCAGTTCTGAAAAACAAAAAATAACAAGAGTATTACACCAATTAAACTGACTGTTAACAAAACACTTCATTTATACAAGCAGTGCAGCAGAATGATATATTTCTTTGAAATGGTGTGGCACTAAAGTAAACCTTACTTCTATGACACTGGTGTCCAAACCAGTAGCCGATGCAGCTCTTGGTATCAATTCTGAACCAACTTGTGTCATCCCATTCTTAAAAAAGGATTTCAGGGTCTCCTTTTGATTCCCATTAATGGGAGTTCTCTCTTGTTGAATAACAACAAAGAAAGAAAAAGCTAGTCAGTAATAAATCAGTAATAAAAATTACAGTGTTGCAGATTATACCATCGTTCTCAGACACACTTGCCTAATGCTTCTGGATTAGCAACTGCAAGGCTTACCTCTCTGGGCCATCGTCAACCTAAAACATAAACAGAGAGAAACTTGCACATTACAGATTTGTGAACGGACCCTCTCTCTAAAAAGCCCAAAACCAAATTTTGGATTGTTCAACAAAGACATAGAGCATGGAAGTAATAAAACAAAATTACCACAGAAGTCCTTGCAATCCGCTGGAAATTGATGCTGTAAAGGGAGACAAAAAAGTTAAGTAAAGAGATATTAATGTTACACAGGCAGGCAGACAGAGAGATAAACAAACAGCTAACCAGACAGGCAGACCTTTGCCTTTGGATTTTATTTTTCAAGTTCAATGTCGAAGACAGCAATAAATGTGTTAATTTAAATGAATACTGTCTTACAGTGTGGAAAAATATTGTTTTCCAGGCTAACTTTGCGTTTAACTAGAAACTAAATTTCCCCATTAGTTTCAGACGTAAAAACATGCTTGTTAGCAACGTTAATGCTCACATAGGCCTAAAGCATGTAACGTAACGACAGGCTAATAATAACGTAACAGTGCCTAGCAACGTTAACGCTCACATAGGCCTAAAGCACGTAACGTAACGACAGGCTAATAATAACGTAACAGGGCCTAGCAACGTTAACGCTCACATAGGCCTACAGCACGTAACGTAACGACAGGCTAATAATAACGTAACAGGGCCTAGCAACGTTAACGCTCACATAGGCCTACAGCACGTAACGTAACGACAGGCTAATAATAACGTAACAGGGCCTAGCAACGTTAACGCTCACATAGGCCTACAGCACGTAACGTAACGACAGGCTAATAATAACGTAACAGGGCCTAGCAACGTTAACGCTCACATAGGCCTACAGCACGTAACGTAACGACAGGCTAATAATAACGTAACAGGGCCTAGCAACGTTAACGCTCACATAGGCCTACAGCATGTAACGTAACGACAGGCTAATAATAACGTAACAGGGCCTAGCAACGTTAACGCTCACATAGGCCTACAGCACGTAACGTAACGACAGGCTAATAATAACGTAACAGGGCCTAGCAACGTTAACGCTCACATAGGCCTACAGCATGTAACGTAACGACAGGCTAATAATAACGTAACAGGGCCTAGCAACGTTAACGCTCACATAGGCCTAAAGCATGTAACATAAGCTATCTCATGTCATCAACATTCATGTCACGCTACATTAAAACACATTTTATGTATATTGCTTTCCCTTATTGACTAATTAATTACCGTTTAAATACACGGCTTTATCATTTAAATGGTCTTACCTGAAAATATAAAGCGCGAAATATCGCAACGTTGCATCTCATGTCAACACTCATGTCATGCAACATTAACACTCATTTGAAGTATTGTTTTCGCTTTTTGACTAATTAATTACAGTTTAAATGTTCGGTTTTATCATTTAAATTGTCTTAACGTTACCTGAAATTAGCTAGCGGGAAATATCGCAACGTAAATTATCTCATGTCATCACCATTCATGTCACGCTACATTAAAACACATTTTATGTATACTGTTTTCCCTTATTGACTAATTAATTACCGTTTAAATGCATGGTTTTATCATTTAAATGGTCTTACCTGAAAATATAAAGCGCGAAATATCGCAACGTTGCCGACCGACGAGCTGGATCTGGATTCCTCTGGGATTGGATCTGGAGTCTTCTCTCCTATTTGTCAGTGATTAACCATGTGGATGGATGATAACAGCCTTCTGAGCCTACCAGTAGGCGCAGCAGGCCCCTTCTGGCCCATATCGATGGGCTGATAACCACTGATAACGCCCATTCAATCGAGTGATAACATTCGAAGCGGGTGTTCATTCTCAGCATCTGTCATATTTTGTATTTGTGATCAGGCTGTCTTATTATAGGCCTATATGACAAACTCTATCTTTCTTTTTACATGTTAGCCTATGCTCGTGATTGAGTGGTATTGGAACATTCGAAATGCTGATGTCCTGACTTTCAGGAAAAAAAAGATGCTCCCCCGTGGCGGGCAAACTGCGACATTTCGCTTCTATTCCTCAACACTCCTGTAACCTGAGTCACGTTCACTGATCGGGACGATTGGGACCACAGTCCGCAATGGTGTGTATTGTACATCACAGTATGTCATGGCGATATCAATGTGTTCATATCGTACAGTCTGACAAGCAACAATCCTAAAGGACTGTAAAAATTCTACAGTGTATAGCAAACTTTACTCTCTCAAATCTTTTTATTTTTTTCAAAATCCTAAAAATTCCTTTTTTAATTCCAGGCCTAATTTAATTCTAAATCACACCCCACTGTACTGTATAGCATTATATTGTCTTATACAATACTTAATTATTAAATAATAGTAACCAAATTCTAATACTTTTGTTATATTTAGCATACCTATTCATGGTTGCATGTTAAAAGAAAATAATTCTTTAAAACACTTGTTCAAAAACCACATTTTATGTTAGCATCATGTGTTATAAGGCATTATGAACACCTTGGCTTTATGCAATATATACTGTATACAGGCTTTATAGAAAGTGTTAACACAGTTTCTATAAGGTTAGAATAAACGCATGAACATGGTATCTTAATTTACTTTGCCTTCCTCTAGCCTTTGAAACTCCAAAGCAAACTCCACTGCAGCAGGAATCAGATCATGCCAAGATCACTCAGAGTGTTTCCCCCCAGCCATCATCAAACACAGATGACAGCCTGCTGGATCAACATGTAGGTAGCCATTTTGATGTCATGTAACATAAAATAAATAAAAAATAAAACAGAGAGGACCACTATAGACCCTCAAGACTGTATTCATTGGAGCTTTTGTTACATGACCCCCCCATTACATAGACAAAGCACGACGCAGGTTCATTAAATAGAAGAAAATCATCAAGATTTATTTTTGACTTACACAGAAGTAGATAGATATCACACACGAGGACGCTTTCATCACAAATTACCTGAACAGAAGGAGCCTTTTAAACCACAAAGCAAAATAAATAAAAAAAAAAAACAACCTCAGTCAGAAAACAACCCATAAGTTAAATTCATTACACAAAACCTTGCGAATCACTCAATTAATCCAAAGTAAATACATGCATGATGCAGAAGTAGCTCCTCTGTTCAACCACTGAGCCCGTAGCGTCCTCGTGCTGCAGTAATAAATAGTGGGGGAACAAACAGTATACAACAAACAAACAAACAAAAGAAAAAGAATAAAAACTAGTCCGCCCCAAAGGCCTTTCCCATTTCTTTTTTGGCCCGATTACCAGCTCAAGTGCCCGGGCGGACTAGACAATATAACTGTTACCCAAAAAAATACCTAATAAACAAACCAAACAAAATCAAAATACAACAAGAGCAACAAATGGGCTCCGTAGAGCTGAAAATACAAACATTAAAACACTTTTATTATTCATATTAAAACAATCACCCCATATTAAAACAATTTACTAATTTAAATCAGCTCATACCTGTCTCAAAGATCCAAACACATCCACATGCGAACCTCTCGCATACGAACATGAGTGTCGATTAATTTCCGCCGGCCAGAAACAAACGCACCTACTGTTATCGTTCCTACCACTGCTCTTTATACTAGGCTAACCTCACCCCCTTGATTCACAACTTTATTCCCTTGATGTCACCCGCTACACTTTGCAGGTGTGAACTTTGAACAGTTTGACCTTAACAAGATTCCTTCCAAACTGTTACGCTGTCATGACAGTAGCTGACCTTCTTTGGTCACTTTTTTTGTTTCTGAAGACAGATTATGATAATATCTGCTATAGCGCCCATTGTGGAAAGGCTGAGAATACAATGCTTACTTGCAGGGACGTCACTAGGATTGGAAGACAGGGGGGCTTAGCCCCCAGGGTATTTGTAACTTGCGTTTGCAAAATCTTTGCACTCACATCTAGAGCTACACTTATGTCAACAACCAGTCAAGAAACCAAGATGTTAACAAGTAAAACATGACAGACATATCCTCTTCTTCCATTTCCACTCTGTTAAAGAAAAGTTACTGTAATGTTAGCTTTTAGACACATCAAAGCTGCATGGGGGCATTTACTTAGGCCAGACTTTGCTCCTGATGAGTTATTCTATAAGCAATGACTTAAATGCTATCTGTCTGCTCATGTAAATGTATGATAAAGTAATAGCATACTATATCTAATTCCTCTATATATAAGATAAGTTGTCCACAGAATGCTACTTAATTACTCTAATTACTGTAACTGTGCTGTGGATTGGTTCAATCAGAGTGTAATTTCACTGTGTAGTTTGGCTTGCATACAGTTTAACCCAAGAACCAGAATTTTAAGGTCATAGTGAAATTTGACAACACAGGTTTGAGCGTTTCTCAATTAAAGATGATTTATTCTGCCAAATGATGTATACAAGAAGGATACAATGGTAATAGCATTAACAGGGACCCTATGACATTTAGTTTTCAGTGACAACAACATTCTATGGGGATTGACATTGTTTTATATGCCTATTATAGAGATAGGTTATATTATTGGCAAAGAATAATGAGTTGTGATTAGCTTGCTAAGTTCACCATTTCTTGTATTTGCTTGTTCACTCTAGTTAGACTACAGTTTTCCATAGCAAACCAAAATATCCCATTTCCTTTACCTCAAGAAAACGTAGCTAAAGGTAAGCAGGTAATTAAAAACAACTTACAATTTCACTCTGTATCACGACACTTACCAATCTTCCTTTCACCATTAGCGTGTGTATCGGTGTGTGTGGGCGGGAGGGTGGATAGCGAGTTAAACTTCAGACCAAACTAGATTAACGATGAGACGAGATGAATCCTCCAGTTACTTGCAGCGCTCCGGTCTGCAACGCTCTGAAAGCTGCCACAGTTCACACCAATGCAACGAGACGGTGCGGTGCATCATCTTGATAGCACAACGACTCTTTGTACTTCTGTCCAACTTCCGACTTTTCGGCTATTTTTTGTAGCTGGATTAATATAATTTGTTGCGTCTAATTCTAAATATGAATGAGGATACGGTTATTGATAAATCGAACTGTTATTGTTGTTCATTTAGGGGGGCTTAGGAACATTTTGGGGTAGCTTCAGCCCCCTAAAATAGGCCTAACGACGTCCCTGCTTACTTGCATTATGAATTACGTTTAGACACATTTCAGCATACAGCGATGCAAAAAAAAATCAATCAAGCACAGCTAGAAGTGTTTGCATAATTGCATAGAGTATGCTTCTGGCCTAAATTTACTTTGGATTTAGGATTTTGAACCCGTTTATAGTTTAGTTATGCAGTCCAAAGTGAGGTCAGTCCCATCATGAAGGAAACATCTTATAATCACACATTCCAAGCCTCTGTAACCCCCATCATTTTAATGTAATATTAATATGACCATCATAATCTTTTATATGTGCTGTTGCTAGTTAACAATGGATTAATCATGTTCTATACATGACTTAATTATCTAAAGTGATGTGACCTTATGGTTTATTTGATGATTATCTTTAGCAAAAGCAATTTATAAGATGTTTTATGGATTTCACAATATTGCAACCTTTGAATGAAATTTGGATCTGTAAATGACGTGACACTTAGAACACACTTTTCATTCAAAGATAATAGCAGGGATTTAATCCCCTAGAGATCTCCTAGGGGTTACTCATCTTGCTTAAGGGCACAACGGTGAGAGGATATCTCACTAACTTTACATTGACACAACCAGAAAACTTACCAGTAAACTTAGCCCACATCCTTAACCACTAAGTTATCACCACACACTGTCTTCCTAAGTATGATATTTTCAGTCATTAATACACCTTCATTTTGTGTTACAAAGGATTTTTTGCAAAAATACTAAGTGGAATAATCAAGCAATAAGACTAAACCAATGTAGTATTGTTCTGTAAATAGATCTTATTTTGTGCTAATTTTGTGCTCATGTAAAATGTGCTACAATCCCTAATATGGATTGATTTACCGCCCATAAAAAATGGTGAAGGGTTGGCATGCATTTGGATTGGGTTTCTTTGGTGAGAAAGAAAACCAGGTTGCTCTGTTTGAAAGCTGGTGATTTTCAATGGGAGGTAGCCCGCATCTTTAACAATAACTTCGCCCCTTTTGAAATGACTTCAGTGTACTCTGGTTCACCCTTCAACCTCCTTAGTAGTGATTATGTGATTAGAAATTATTATTCTCTTTCTCCCTAAAACTACAAGGAGTCTACTACTATTACCACTGCTATTATTATTATTACTACTACTACTACTACTACTGTTTGTCATGAGCTGGGTTTGTTCTCTTTCTCTCTCTCTCTTGCTCTCTCTATTTCTCTCTCACTTTGGCCCTGCCTGTCTATTTTCCCACCTGTTCCTCATAGCAATTAGTGTTCGCGCTGCTTCTCTGTTACACCTGTTCTCACTTTATTCTCATTACTTTCTCTCTACTTCTAGCGTTTGTTCCCCTTGTTCTTTGTCGGATTATTTCGTGTGTACGCGAGTCATGCCCGTGTGATATGTTGTCTCCATGAGGATTTACCTTGTATTATCTTGTCTAGTTGTGCTCGTCTTGTATGCTCTCTCTGCCCTGTCATCCTGCCGCTGGTGGTCTTCTACAGTCTTCTCCCTATGACTTTGTGGCCACTTACAAGGACTGTGTTGCTGCTTTGTGAATCACCAACTCTACATATTATTTCCAAGACAGGAGTCTTTCATGTTTGGCTGACCTCCTTTAAAGTACACCATCTTTTGTGTTATTCCAGTTCTGTGTCATTGCTCGACAGACTGCCTGAGTTCTTCCTTATTAAAGACTATTGCAAGAACTTGCCTTTGCACTTGGATCCTCTGTTTCTCCTAACACTGTTCTACAGTAATTTCTTCTTTGCTCCTGAAGCAAGGCTTAGCAACTCCAGAAAGTTCTTTTTTTTTTTTTTTCTTTTTCCGTCCGCTTCTCACATGCTGTTTTTGAAACAAGCACAATATCTTTTGTGACATGTGCTTATGTTAATAAAAGACTGTAAAATCCTTCCAAAAACTTGTGTACTTTTCCTTTGTGTTGAGTAACTTACTAATAACTTCTCAAACATTTTATTCAGATTGCCCAAGTGATTACTTCATTGAAAAAAGAACTAGTTACTTTAAGTGAGGTAAAGCAATAACTTAGTTAAGAACTTAAGTTACTTTCTAAAACATCAAAGAAAAAAACATTTCCATTCAAAGAAAGGAATAGTAGTGTCTATATTTCCAATGTTTTTAACCAGTTTAAGTCATTTTGTCAGTATCTTGGTTTCTATTTCTATGGCTCTGCATGCTGTAGCCCCTCTCAAAGAGAAATCTCATTGGTCCAAACTCTATTAAACATCAGGAATGTTCTGATTGGCTGTGATTTTTGACGCATCTGTGCGGCATTTTCGCTTTCAGTGAGAAAAGACAAATTACTTGAAGCATTGTGCCTGGTTAGGACATTATGTAAAACAAAATGGACATATAGAAAATTTAAAACAGTACTGTAACGTTTGTAACTCCGTTTTATTAATTAGACATTGAGTTTGCTGGCATTCATTGGTCTAGTCCATGTATTGTGTATACTGTATTTTTTTTAGAAAGCAACCCAAAATCCTTACATAATTATGGAAATAGATAGAGCAGCTATGAAATAGTACACAGCTCCAATTATTGGGTGTCCACACTCACAAGTACACTTTGCATGCTACATGGACATGGTACACTTTCACACTTCACAGTGTGAAACTTCACCATTCACAGTTAATGTGAAGAAAGAAAATCTAGATTTAGAATAATCTGGATTGTAAATTGAGAATCTAAATTCATAATTCCTATAGCATCCAAACAAATTTACTCAAAAAAACAAGTGGAAGCCTTTAAAACATAATATGTCTCATATATGATCATTTGTAGTCCACAATTCATTTGTCAAAGTGGATGTGAGGAGGCTATGTGCCCAGCGGAGTGATGCAACTTCATCTAGAGTATGTAAACAGATTCACACATCTTTGATTCGTTTCTGGCATAATGTTGATTACTAAAAAAATATTTCAGCTTGTCCCTCCAAAATTACAGTGAGAGTGAGGCACAACAGAAGTGAATTGGGGACAATTTCTGGGGCCATCTTAATGCTATCATATGCATCGGGGAAGGGCGATCTTTCCCAATTCCTATTCTTTCAGGGGGAAAAGACCCTGTGGAGACCACACCTGCCCAGACTGGGGGAGGTAAAGAGTGGTGAAA
The DNA here is from genome assembly GCA_032164185.1 of Moxostoma hubbsi. NCBI lineage: Eukaryota > Metazoa > Chordata > Actinopteri > Cypriniformes > Catostomidae > Moxostoma > Moxostoma hubbsi. The sequence goes on along the minus strand of JAVLUX010000151.1, from coordinate 1,670,486 downwards.
TACCTCACATGGGCTTTTAGGTCACATGTGGAAAGTGGCGCGGTGGTAGATCCTGCCTATTGGGAGGGAGAAGTTGCTACAGACACGGCGACCAGGGGCCAGTGGGAACTGCCCAAGGGAGACGCGGGTCCGCTCGCAAGGGGACCGTACCACGGAAAATACACACGGTGGGAAGTCCATGTAGGAGCCCGACCTGTGGAGCACCTATTCCAGTACATGGTAGATTGAGTACCAGCATTGGACCCGCGCTGAATTCGCGGACCAGAGGGCTAGGGAGGAGTCATCCAGGGAGCCGAGTTAGTGAGATCTCCTGGGATAAGAGCGCACGATTTTACCCCAGCAGAGGGAAAGGGCGCTAAGTGCAACCGATCTACCCGGTCAGTTTGTCAGCATCCGTCCCTATCTCTCGCTCTCTCCCCAGATCCAACTGGTCCTTCCCGTGATCCTGAAGCACTCCGGCGCCTCTTCAGTTCATGAGGGGGACCCTGAATCTCTTGAGTCTGCGGACTTTGAGTTACCCACCTCCGAGCATTCCGGGCATGATAATAAATAATTGGAGGAATTACTCGAGGTGATTACTCATGCGGTGGCCAGGCTTCAATTAGACTGGCCACGCGAACAAGAGACCCCCAAACGCTCCAAGTTGGAGGACAGATTTCTGTCTGGTGGCCAGAGGAAGGGAACGCCTCATCAGTCCCTTCCTTTCTTTGATGACCTCCATGACGAGCTCTCTCCTTCATGGAGGAAACCCTATACTTCCCGTGTCTACATGCCCTCGATGTCGATATATTCGACTATCGTGGATGCTGAGACACGGGGTTATTCGGTGATGCCGCCGGTTGAAGAGACACTTGCAGGTTATCTCTCGCCTTGTTCGGCATCATCGTTAAAAAGACCCTCTCTCCCATCAAAGCTGTGCAGGACTACCTCCACGCTAGTAGGGAAGGGTCAGTCAGGCTGTTGCTGCCCTGCACACTATGGCAGTGTTACAGGCATACCAGGCTGATCTGCTGAAGGACCTGAGTCTTTCTCCGAGCTTCGTCGAGCCACGGATCTATCTCTCCATGCGACCTAGCAGATGGCCCATGCCATTGGCCGGTCTATGTCTGCTTTAGTCAGCACGGAGAGACACTTATGGCTCAACCTATCGGGCATCAAAGATAAGGACAAAACTATCCTTAGTTTCGCCTTCTGGCTTATTTGGTGACGCTATGAATATAGTTATCACCAGGTTCCTGGAGGCGAAAAATCACGAGGAGGCATTTGGGCAGTTCCTTCCTTGCCGCACTCAGGGGGCGGGGCCATCAGCCACCCATACCCGCCCCAATCCTTCTAGAAGGGAGGCTCAGAAACAAAGCGTGGCGAGTCGTGCTCCCCCTTGTAAAGACTGGGGACAGGCTCGTTGCCCTCAGCAGCCCCCAAAGCAAGACATCAGGGGAGTCTTTTCTAAGAGGGAAAAACCATGATGGTCTTGCGCCCAGCATTGTGGGGGTAGCCCCCCTCGGGACGGGGCACGTGTATCATCCACTTTGACCCTCCCAGTACCCTCATGAAACCTCTCCATTCCTGCCGCCTCTGGTGTTTCGGGAGTTAGAGGCTTCCAGCGAAATGTTGGGTGTACTGTTGCTTCCTGCTTTAGTCCAGGATGCGGAACACTTGACATCCCCTCAACAGGAAGTGTCAAAATTAATACCCATCTCAGAGAATCTGGCAGCGTGGAAACTTCTGTCAGGTATTTCTATGTGGGTCCTAAGAACAGTATAAAAAGGCTACAGAATTCAATTCGCTCGCCACCCTCCGCGTTTCAACGGCGTGGTTTCCACTACCGTGAAACCGGAGCAGGCATGTCTACTGTGGAAAGAACTGCAAAATCTCTTGGTCAAAGGGGTCATAGAACGTGTTCCACTTCCAGAGAAAGAGTCAGTTTATTACAGCAAATACTTCCTGGTTCCCAAGAAGGGTGGGGGGTTGTGTCCGATCTTAGATCTTTGAGGCTTGAATCGCTTCAAGTTCAAGATGCTAACTATCAAGACGGTCGTGTCACAAATCCAACATCACGATTGGCTGGTCACAATTGATCTCACAATCGATCTCTATACTTTCATATAGAAAGAAGCCTTCCAATATCGGGTTCTTCCATTCGGCCTAGCCCTATCACACCGCACATTCACGAAATGCATGGATGCAGCACTGGCTCCTTTGCGACTCCGGGGAATCCGCATTCTGAATTACATAGACAACTGGCTGATACTAGCACAGTCTCAAGAACTGGCAGTTCAGCACAGGAACATATATTGTCACAGGGCTCATCTGGTTTCTCTGGGTCTGAGACTCAATGACAAAAAGAGCATTCTCTCTCCCACTTAGGGAATTAGCTATCTGGGAGTTATATGGACTTTGATCTCGATGCAGGCACAATTGTCTCCCACTCGAATCATGTCCATTCAGAACACCCTGAGCAAAGTCAGGCTAGGCCAACAGATGCACTGTTCATCAGTATCAACAAATACTAGGTCTAATGGCATCTGCGTCCTCAAGGATTGTTTAAGTTGTGGCTAAATGCCAGGGGATTTCATCCAAGGGCCAGTCCCCTAAGGCTAATAAGGGTTATGCGCCATGCGCTTCGTTCCCTTTCTATGTGGTTCAGACCTTGGTTTCTTACTCTGGGTCCCACTCTAGGTGCGTCTTGTCGTCGCAGGTTGCCAACGACAGACACCTCCCTGACGGGCTGGGGAGCAGTCTTAAGTGGTTGTCCAGTTCAAGGGGAATGGTAGGGTCATCAGCTCGATTGGCACATCAACTGCCTCAAGTTGATGGTGGTATTTCTGGCCCTGAAATACTTCCTCCAGCATTTGAGGGGCTGCCATGTTCTGGTGCGGGTGGAAAACACAGCAGCAGTCTCTTACATAAATCATCAAGGAGGACTACGTTCACGTCAGCTGAATACTCTGGCATGTCATATTCTCCTTTGGGCCCAGGGCAAGCTCCTGTCACTCAGGGCAGTTTATATCCCTGGATGTCTGAATGTGAGAGCAGATTTATTGTCGAGACAGAAAATACCAATGGGGGAGTGGAAACTCCACGCCGAGGTAGTGGAACAAATCTGGGTGAGATTTTACAGGGCAGAAGTGGACCTCTTCGCCTCTCAACAGACAGCGCAATGTCCCCTCTACTTCTCTCTGAGTCACCCAGCCCCACTGGGTCTGGACGCGATGGCGCATACATGGCCCAGAATGCGCCTGTATGCGTTTCCCCCAGTTTCTCTGCTCCCAGGAGTCTTGGCCAGATTTCGCCTGCAAGGGTCCTGCCTCTTACTGATAGCGGTGTGCAGGCCAAACAGGGTATGGTTCTCAAAGATAATGTCTCTCCTCGACAGCTCGCCTTGGCCGATTCCGGACAGGAGGGACCTTCTATCTCAGGCACAGGGGACAATATTTCATCCCCGGCCCAAGCTGTGGAACCTTCATGTTTGGCCCCTGAAGGGTACCAACTGAGGGACACTGGGTTTCCATCTGAAGTTATCGAGACCATTCTAAGTGCTAGGGCTCCCTCTACTAGAAGAAGTTACGCCAATAAAGATGGTGCAGTGTACATGTGGCATGGTGGAGGGCGGGACCGGGAGAGAGAGAGATCGTTCACGGACATGTCTGTTGTCTTATGTGTTTGTCTTTTGAGTTTTGACCTTGATCTGTTTTACATTGGTGCCGAAACCCGGGAAGAGAGGGAGAGAGAGAGAGAGAGAGAGAGGGCTCATCCACCCTTGGGATCGTTGCCATGTGGTCCTCCGCTAACTGGATGGCTGCCTCCAGCGACTCCGGGCGGTGGCACTGGACCCACTCCGCTGTTCTCCTGGGCAACCGATGAATGAACTTCTCCAGCACCACCTGATCGACGAGCCCCTTGACGTCGCGGTCCCCCACTAGCAGCCACCTTCGGCAGGCATCACGGAGCTGCTGGGCAAAGGCGAAGGTTAGACTTCTCCAGCTTCATAGCCCAGAAGTGTTGATGGCTTTCCTCGGGGCTCCGACCAACCCGTTGCAGAATGGCTTTTCTGAGGTCCCCATAGGCCAGGAGGCTTGATGCCGGCAGTTGTTGAGCCGCGAGTTGGGGTTCCCCGGACAGAAGGGGAACCAGGCGGGCTGCCCACTGACTCTGCGGCCAGCCCCAAATCTCAGCGGTTCGTTCAAATAGATCAAGGAACGCTTCTGCATCATCACTCGCCCCCATCTTCTGTAACGTGATCGGGGGCGACATGGTGTGGGTGTCCGGGGTCGCGGCTGTGGCTGGTGTGGCCTCCTGGCTGAGTAGGCTCCGGATGGCGAGACGATCCTCTGCTTGAGCCCGCATGATTTCAAAGAACCGGCGATCTTGGTCCTGCCTGAGCTCAAGCAGGGACTGTTGGTGGCTCTGATGTAGAGTAGCGAGGGGCTGGAGGACTTCGGCCAGCTGGGAGGACTCTACGGGGTGACCCTTCTCCATGGACGAATTCATTTTTTTTGTTCCCGGGTTTCGGCACCAGTGTAACGAGCTTCAGCTTCTCCAGAGAGGAAGGAGGACACGGAAACAGGGTTGAACACAAAGGTAAGGCTTTTTAATTTCAAACAATTATGTGGGGACATAAACTTTGAACATAAACTCTCAAATGTGTAATTTTCTCTCTCGACTGGCCAACACTAGACTGGCGAGATTCTCTCTCTCCCATCGACCGTCCGCAAGTGGCCTTTATCCCTCTTGACGGCTTAATTAGCCTAATACCTGACCAGGCGTGCGTAATCACGCCCCGGTCCCGCCCTCCACCGTGCCACAGTACATAATACAGATCCAGTTAACTGCCAGATTGCTTCAGTTCTGGACTTTCTGCAGGAAAAATTGTTAGCAGGCACATGCCCCGCCACTCTCAGGGTCTATGTGGCTGCCATTTCGGCTTGCCACACCTTGATTGACGGGGTTCCGTTGGGGGAGACATCCTGTTCTCGCTCGCTTCATTCTTGGAGCTATGCGACTGAGGTCTCCTGCTAGGCCCAAGACCCCTTCATGGGACTTAGCAATAGTCCTTGAGGGACTGGTTGAGAAACCCTTTGAACCTCTAGAGTCAGTGTATAATAAAGCCCTTCAGACTTATGTCCACCGCACTAGCCAGTGGCGTAAGTCAGAGCAACTATTCGTTTGCCATGTGGGCCGCAACAGGGGGGCAGCCGCCACCAAACAGACTATGTCGGATTGGGTGAGGGACGCTATTGCCCTGGTCTACGAGGTGGACAGTTAAGCTTCGCCAGTAGATATCAGGGCTCACTCTACCAAAGGGGTTGCCGCCTCTAAAGCCTTGGCTAGAGGTGTCCCTCTGCAGAATGTTTGTGATGCGGCAGGCTGGTCCTCTCCGCACACGTTCATAAGATTTGATAGTTTGGATGTTCCTGCCACTCCGGGCTCTTATGTCCTTCAGTCAACATCACAAGCTCATGTCTGAGACCTCTCGTGCTCTTGTGAGCATACTACACAACCGTAAGAGGTCCGGACATCCACAGAGCGGCGGCATGGTTATTCTCGTTCCCAAAGCGCTAACTCAACGCAGCATCATAAGTGTAGCTTTTTGACAGGGAATGTCTCAGGTTACTTAGCTGTAACCCCTGTTCCCTGATAAAAGCGGAACGAGATGCTGCGCTTCATTGCTGCACTGGGAAGCCCCAGGACTGCTCTTCAGACAAAATACCTGACGATGCACCTGTTTTGCATCTATTTATAGCCCTGCTACAGATGCATCCAATGATGTCACTGGCAGAGGCTATATATTCCGATCAATTTTCATTGACGTGTTGCACATATATTCACAGCTGGTCACACCTAAAGTTGTTCCCAAAGTGCTAACTCAGCGCAGCATCTCGTTCCGCTTTTATCAGGGAACAGGGGTTACAGCTAAGTAACCCGAGACATTTTGTGTGAGCATTTTGAACGGGAGAAAAAACGTGCAAGTCCAAGATCGGTCGCAAGCTGCCACCTTTCTTGGGTATGATGAAGTAAGGGCTGTAGAAACCCTTCTTCATCTCGGTTGGAGGGATAGGCTCTATCGCGTCTTTGAGTAAGAGAGTCACAATTTCTGCACACAGGGATTTGGCAACTTCGCCGTACACTGCGGTAAGGCGGACGCCCAAAATCTTTACATGGTGGGCTGGCAAATTGAATTGCATAAAAGAGTCGAATGGTCCTGGCCAACCAGCGTGACGGATTGTGAAGTGAGAGCCACGCATACAAACTCTGAGCTAGGGGCACTAAGGGGACGATTATTTTTGACGTACCCGGCAGGGCTTCGCTGCGGGGCAGGTTAGTGACTGAGGAGGAAGTCCTGTGGCGGCGTCCTCTGGACTTGTCAGAACCGGCCGGCCGGGGAACAGTCATGGGGCTGAAGGCGAGAAGTCTGCGGCCAGTGTGCCGGGACTGTTGAGGTTTGGCAGCAGAGTGCCGTGAGAATGGCATTTGCGGGCCAGGTGACCCAGAGACAAAGGAAATAGCTCTTTTATTGAGAATGTGGGTACCGCAGCCTGAAGGGGGTGCGGCAAAGGAAATAAATTCAATTGAGGATTCTCCTCCCGGCCCTCCACTGGGGGACAGAGTGGTCTTCTTTCCAGCTCCGGAGCAAACGTCTTGGTCTCTAGGTCAGGCATCTCAGGACGGCTTGGGAGTCTTTCAGGTCCTCAAAGGGGTCCATGATACTGGGGCGTGCGCTGTCTGAGAGCTGGGCCCGGGTTGAGGCGGAGCTGCACGTTTTTTGGAAGCCGCAGGAGGACGCCCTCGGCGAGCAGACGGATCGTGGCCCGTGGCGGCAGGTTTGCGGTGGCGCAAGATGTGAGATATGGCCTCAGTCTGCTTCTTCACCTCTGAGAACTGCTGGGCGAAGTCCTTGACAGTGTCGCCGAAAAGACCGAACTGGGAGACAGGTGCGTCGAGGAAGCGTGCCTTGTCCACTTCGCGTATCTTGACCAAGTTCAGCCACAGTTCCTGAACCACGAGAGTGGCCATCTCTTGCCTGAGTGACTGCGTTGTGACCTTCATTGCCCTAAGGGTGAGGTGGGTCGCTGAGCGCAGTTCCTGCAGCACGTTGGGGTCAGGACTACCCAAGTGCAGATCTTTAAGTGCCTTGGCATGGTGGACTTGCAGGAGGGCCATGGCATGCAGGGCAGAAGCGGCCTGTCTAATGGCACTGTAGGCTTTGGAGGTCAGTGAAGACGTCATCCTACAGGCCCTGGAGGGGAGCACAGTGCGACCCCGCCAGGTAGCGGTGTTCTCGGGGCACAGGTGGATCGCAACCGCTCTGTCCACCTGGGGGACCGCCGTGTACACGTGGGTCGCTCTGCCGTCAAGGGTAGTGTGAGCGGATGAGCGACAGGCCTTGTGATGGGTGGAGAAGGGTGTCCTCCATGAACTCTTCAGCTCATTATGCACTTCCGGGAAGAAAGGGACCGGAGGGGTGGGCTGTGAGCGGCGCGTAGACCTGAGGAAGGCTGTGGGGAGGACGGAGGGTTCCACCCTGGGAAAGCATGTCGGACATCTGGGCGTCAGCCTCATACTGGGCGTGCAGAACCGAAGGCGGCAGCTCAGTCGAGACATCTGCGTCAGACCGCTCTCCGATGCAGCGACAAGCTCTTCCGGATCGGGGGGCTCAAGAGGATAGGCAGGCTGGCTGTGAGGTGAAAACCGAGCCCGCTGCCATCCCCAAATCGCCTCCATCACCAGCCGCGTCATCCTCAATCCCATGGGAGGAAGGAGCGACGCGGAGACGGCTGGAGTGGCGTTCCTTTTGAGGAAGGAAAGGCGCAACCACAACGTTGCCATGGTCATGTTCTTGCAGTGAGAAAATTATCAAAAACAAGCATTTTTGGACTTGTTTGAGCGTACCGCTGAAATCTGGGGCTGGCCGCGCGATCAATGGGCAGCCCGCCTTGTTCCTCTTTTGTCCGGGGAGGCCCAACTCGCGGCTCAACAACTGCCTGCAACGAACCTCCTGGCCTACGCTGATTTTAGGAAAGCCATTTTGCAACGGGTTGGTCAGAGCCCCGAAGAAAATCGTCAACTCTTTCAGAATATGAAGCTGGAAAAGTCTGACCGCCCCTTCGCCTTTGCCCAGCGGCTCCGTGATGCCCGCCGTAGGTGGCTGCTAGTGGGGGACCGCGACGTCGAGGGACTCATCGATCAGGTGGTGCTGGAGCAGTTCGTCCAACGCTTGCCCAGGAGGACGGCGGAGTGGGCCCAGTGCTACCGCCCGGCGTCGCTGGAGGCAGCCGTCCAGCTAGTGGAGGACCACATGGCGGCAATCCCAAGGGCGGACGAGCCCTCTCTCTATCTCTCAACCTATCTTCTCCCTCCACCTCTGTTTTCTTCCGTTCTCTCCCCTCCCCCTCAACCCTCTCGCTCTGTCTTCTCTCCAGTGCCCGTTCCTGCCCCTCGCAGGCGAGGAGCCTGGCAGAGTTCAACACCCCAGACATCAGCCTCATCACATCCCTCCTCCACAACCTACAGCCGCTCTCCCCCTCAGGTGGGGGCATCCGTCGAAGCAGGTACGGGTGTGGTGCCTGGGCCAGCCTGTCGGAGGTCCGGGGACCCGAGCCACTTTCACGAGCGGTGTCCATTGATGAAGGTGGGGGGCGGTGGTCCGGGTCGCCGATCTCCCACATGCTGCCCCCGATCGGGCTGAAGCGTACCGGGTTCCGGTAAGAATCCAGGGGTACACACAAAGCTTTGCTGGATACCAGTTGTAATCAGACCACCATCCATCAACGCTTGGTTCAACCCGAGGCTTTGGGCACGGCTAAGGGTGAGGTGTGTGCACGGGGATGTTCACAGCTATCCGATGGTGAACTTGCTGCTTAAATTTCGAGGGATAAAGCATAAAGTGGAGGCAGCGGTTAGTTCCCGCCTCACCCATCCTCTGATTTTGGGGACCGATTGGCCTGCATTTAAGCATGTATTGGGGGGAACTGAGAAGGATGGGTCCTGCATTAGAATGGGGAGATGTGCGATGTGCGATGCTTTGGCAGGGGAGGCGGAGCCGGGGCCATCCTCGGCTGCTCTAAATCGGGATGACGAGGGAAGGGGCAGGCCTTCCGCACACGTTTGACCAGGTGAAGACGATTGATGGTCAGCGTCTCCAGCTGGACATCGCTCTCGCATACCCCTATTTTCCGATTATAAATGACCTGTTGTACAGAGTGACGCAGGACACTCAAACAAAAGAAGATAATTCCACATTAATTCCACAGAGCCGCCGGGAAATGTTATTCCAGGCGGCTCATTATAATCCCATGGCAGGTCACCTAGGAGAAAGAAAAACACTTCTCCGTCTAATAGCCCGTTTTTATTGGCCGGGCATTTCCGGCGACGTCCGCAGGTGGTATGTGGCGTGCCGTGAATGCCAGCTGGTAAACCCACCGGCCAACCCAAAAGCGCCATTGCGCCCTCTTCCGTTAATCGAGCTCCCCTTCGAAAGAATTGGAATGGACCTCGTCGTGCCATTAGAACGGACAGCACGGGGACATCGTTTTGTGTTAGTCCTAGTGGATTATGCAACTCGACATCCGGAAGCAGTGCCTCTAAGCAACATCTCAGCACGTAGTGTTGCTGGGGCGCTCTTCAAAATAATCTCCCGGGTGGGGATTCCAAAAGAAATCCTCACCGACCAAGGCACAACATTTATGTCACGCACACTTCGCGAACTTTACGATCTATTGGGCATTAAATCGATACGCACTAGCGTGTACCATCCGCAGACAGATGGCCTAGTGGAACGTTTTAACAGAACGCTCAAGAACATGATTCATAAGTTCGTACACGAGGATGCTAAAAACTGGGACAGATGGCTCGATCCCCTGTTGTTTGCAGTGCAAGAGGTCCCGCAAGCCTCAGCCGGCTTCTCTCCGTTTGAGCTACTGTATGGGCGACGCCCACGCGGTGTCTTAGATGTTATACGAGAAGGATGGGAGGAGGGATCTTCGAATAGCAAAAACGAAATTCAATGCGTCCTTGACCTCAGAGCAAAACTCCACACTTTGGGGAAACTAACACAGGAGAATTTGCTCCGGGCCCAAGAACGTCAATGCCGACTGTACGACAGGGGAACACAGCTAAGGGAGTTTGCACCGGGAGATAAAGTTCTTGTATTGCTTCCCACATCGAGCTCCAAATTACTCGCCAAGTGGCAAGGACCCTTTGAGGTCACACGACGAGTGGGGGATCTCGATTATGAGGTTAAGCGAACCGATAGGGGGGACGCGCGTCAAATATACCACCTCAATCTCCTCAAATTGTGGAGGGAGGCCGTCCCTGTGTCGTCGGCCACGGTGGTTCCAGAGAGGGCGGAGCTCGGACCGGAGGTGAATCCAAAGCCCGATCACAATGCCCCGGTCATTTGTGGAGACCACCTCTCCCCGTGCCAACGATCAGAGGTTGCCAGGTTGCAAAAAGAGTTTGCAGACGTGTTTTCTCCTCTACCGGGTCGTACAAATGTCATCCAACACCATATCGAGACCGAGCAGGGGGTGGTTGTTCGTAACCGCCCTTATCGCCTCCCCAAGCATAAAAATAATATTGTTTGGGATGAATTGGATGCAATGCTTGATTTGGGAGTAATAGAAGAGTCCCACAAGCGACTGGTCCAGCCCGGTCGTTCTTGTTCCCAAGAGTGATGGGTCTGCGCGGTTCTGTGTGGACTATCGAAAAGTCAACGCGGTGTCTAAATTTGACACGTACCCAATGCCTCGGGTTGATGAACTGCTCGATCGGTTTGGTACTGCTCGCTTTTATTCGACATTGGATTTGACAAAGGGTTATTGGCAGATCCCCTTGACACCAGTTTCCCCTGAGAAAACAGCCTTCACCACGCTGTTTGGATTATACCAATTTGTGACACTTCCGTTCGGTTTGTTCGGGGCTCCAGCCACGTTCCAGCGTCTGATGGACCGTATCCTCCGCCCGCACTCCGCTTATGCCGCATATACAACACCTGAGGGCAGTCCTGAAGTCGCTGCGGCGGGCAGGGCTCACAGCAAACACCAAGAAGTGCGTGATTGGGCGTGTGGAAGTACGGTATCTGAGGTTCCACTTGGGTCATGTCCAGGTGCGTCCCCAAATTGACAAGACCGCGGCGATTGCGACTTGCCCTAGACCAGGGGTCGGCAACCTTTACCACGCAAAGAGCCATTTGGACCAGTTTCCCACAGTAACGAAAACACTGGGAGCCACAAAACCCTTTTGACATTTAAAATGAAATAATACTGCATATCATTTTTTTTTGCCTTTATGCTATGTATAAACAAACTATAACGTTACCTTCATCTTTACGCAGGATTGTAAGGTGTCATCTGTGAGGCGTGCGCGATGTTTACTTTTAATAAAGTTCATGTTGGAGAACACCTGCTCACATACGTATGTGGATCCAAAGATCGACAGGACTCCAAGTGCATACTTTTCATGTTCACATAAACGTCGGGGATAGCATTCCAAGTTTCGAACACAAGTTTGTCCGGTTTGGGGAGGTTTTCAATATCACGCCATTTGTGATTCTGAGCAAGAACGGCCTTCTGACGGGCAACATCTTCAAGGTCTGCTGTCAAGCGTTTAATCTTGGACACCCTTATGTCTTTGTCGGCTATGTCGGCCAGTTCCATCTCAAGATCAGGTTGACTCACACCTGCCAATGCAGTCGTATTCAGAAGGGATGGATCGAGGCTTAGGAGAGTGACAGGGAAGGATAATGTGGTTTTTTCCTCTCTGAACTCACAGAACCATTTTCCAAACGATGTTTGCATTGCGATGATTGCAGATTGTAAATACTCCGAATTTATCATGTGAGCTTCTTTGAACTCTCTCAAATTGGGGAAGTGTGACAGTGTACCTTTCTGTAAATCTCTGGCAAGCACTGTCAACTTGCGCTCGAATGCCAAAACCTCCTCCAACATGTGCAGGGCTGTGCGTCCTTTCCCCTGAAGAGCTGTGTTCAGCGTGTTCAAACAGCACTATTTGTTCAATATCACCTTTGTCTTTAGATTCATTGCAGGCAATTGAGTAGGCCACAGCTGAATTGATGTCTTTAATTTGCTGTGTGGTGATGTCTTCTGCCATTTTTATGGTTCTGTCTTTGACAGTCTTTGCAGAGAGGGGCATATCCCTGATTTTCTGCACAATTTGACTCTTGTTTTTAAAGTCCGTGAATAGATGTTCTGAAATCTTAATGAAAGATTATTTTATATATTCTCCGTCTGTGAACGGCTTCCCGTGCCTGACTATTTCCTGAGCGGCTACAAAACTAGCATATGTACTTGAATTTGCAGACTTCATCCACTTCTTGAAGTGATTTTTGCTCAGATCAACCTTCCGCAGCAGTTCTACACGTTAAGTTCAAGAAATCGCGCGCTGGCGGGTGTCGCACATTTGGCGGTTGTGACGCATATTAAGAGCGACAAAAGATTTTAACAAGTTTTTGTGTTAAAAATTACAAAAATAATACATTATTTAGATATTAAAAGATCACCATAATCTTCAAATTTAGATTTACATTTTAAAAACGAACGAATTAAAAAAAAAAAATTTCTAAATCAAATACTCAATTATTTTCAAAAGCCACAGGGAGCCGCATCAGAGGGATAAAAGAGCCGCATGCGGCTCCGGAGCCACGGGTTGCCGACCCCTGCCCTAGACCTAAGACCAAAAAGGGGGTGAGGCAGTTCCTGGGGCTGGCTGGCTATTATAGAAGATTTGTGCCTAATTATTCGGATGTCACCAGCCCGCTGACTGACCTCACTAAAAAGGGGGCTCCAGATCCGGTCCAATGGTCGGAGCAGTGCCAACAGGCGTTTACACAAGTTAAAGCCACACTCTGTGGAGGGCCGCTCTTATATTCACCTAACTTCTCTCTCCCTTTCTTATTATAGACGGACGCTTCAGACAGAGGGCTGGCGGCCGTACTCTCGCAGGTGGTGGAGGGGGAGGAGCGCCCCGTGCTGTACATCAGTAGGAAGCTCTCCTTAAGGGAAACGAAGTACAGCGCTGTAGAGAAGGAGTGTCTGGCCATCAAGTGGGCGGTCCTCATGCTCCGCTGCTACCTGCTGGGGCGGGCCTTCACTCTCTGCTCGGATCACGCCCCACTGCAGTGGCTCCACCACATGAAGGATACTAACGCCCAGATCACCCGTTGGTATCTGGCCCTCCAGCCTTTAAATTCGAGGTGGTCCACAGACCGGGGGTACAGATGGCTGTCGCTGACTTCCTTTCCAGAAATGGGGGGGAGTGGTAGGCAGCCCGGATGGCGCCCCGGCCTGAGTTGGGCGGTGGGGGTATGTGGCTGCGGGCGCGTGGTCAAGCGCCCGTCCGGGGGAGAAAGCGATAAGGGTGCTTGCACCTGAGCCAAATTATGTCTAACACCTGTCTCTAATTTCAGTGAGCATGGGGAGAGCGACATAATATTGGCCACAGAACCTCCAGACGAGAGAGAGACTGACACACGCCAATCCAGTGTTGGAATATACAAAGAAACACGAAAAGCCTTTTGTTAAACTGAAAAGTTTTGTTTTTGTTCACAATATCATTTCAGTTGTAAACATTGCTGTGGCCATTAAAGAAAACCTTACTTGTGAAGAGCTCTGCATCCTCGTTCCCTCCTTGTTGACAGACATCGTTACAACAATCTACACAGGGTATGATCCCCTGACAACACAGTGACAGAATGCTTGGTATTTAACACTGTGATAATATATTTTAGTAAAGTGGTTATTAAAATGCAGTAGAGTGGAACTTTCAATTTTTGGGCAGGTCTCTTCTAGACCTCCCTTTTGATGCTTCTGATCTAAGAGCATTCATCCACTTCCTTAAACCCCTTTCAAACCTTCTTGGGCAGGTTTCCAGGGCTGTGATGCCCTGCCTTAGTTTGCCCCCTTTTTTGCCATTGGAGAGTCTTACCTATCATTGGGTCATCACCTCTTGCCACTGGTCTTGATACTGCTCAGTCCTCAATCCTTAATAATTTGGTATAAGTAAACAGATATGTTCTTTTTCAGGGAGTATCACCAGAGAACCGACACAGCCAATGGAACCATCTACAAATGCTAAAATATGGAGACAATTCAAAACATGGTTAAATTCAAAAAGCATTATTAAAAATTCATCAATCTATTAAAATTGTCCAAAATAAAAGAACAAAATGCAAAAATTTAACTCATTTATAGATCACTAATTTCCATTCAGGTTGTATTTCTGCTGCTTTAGCAAACGTCACAAAAGGCCATGTATCATGGTGGGTACTAACATCTGTCACAGTCTGTCTGCACGTGTTTTCTAGAACTCTTATTTTCAAAGTCTTTCCTCACTACATTTCCCACAAGCCACTGCCCTGATCACTCCTTCATTGTTCCCACCTGTTTGTCATTCCCTCGTTTAGTTCTGAGTGTATATATTCCCTCTTGTTTTGTCGGTCTTTGTCAGTCCTTGGTTTAGTTAAGTATTCTGATTGAGTTAACGGTAATGTTGGTTTAGTTAAGTAAGCTGAATGTTTATGTTGATGTCAAGTCTGACTTTTGCTCCAGTGTTTGCTCCAGTTTCATTATTAAAGAACTTGAAGTTACTTCTCCTACGTCTCCTCTTTACACGCCAGCACACCCAACTGTTACAACATCAGAACAAAGCCCTGTCAAGCTTCTAGGAAGCTTAATTTAAAAACATCACCTTAATTCAATAACAGTCTCTAGATTGTTTTTGAATCTACATTTATTCTTTCAGATGAATGTTCAACTTAATCTCTTATCTTTAGTCTAAACCCTTAACTTTAGATTGGCCTCAGAATATATAAAATCATTAATAATTGATGAGAAGAGCTGTTTGAACCTCTCCTTCATATCACTACATCTAACATTATTGTCAAAGCACAAAAGTGTATATATAAAAATAAAACAAAAATAAAATAAAATAAAACAACTTAGAGATGTGCCTTCAAAATCTGCTCTTGTGTCTCGGTTTCATGCAGACACTTTCCACTCCCTCACACTGTTTCTAATCTCATTACAGCTATTTCTTTTTTTTCATTTTAGAATCTCACAATAGTATATTTTATTTATTCTTCAACAGTAAAAATAGTGATATTTATAATAATTGATTATATTAACGGCTTTCAAACTTTCCCATCCCACACCATTTAAAAACAAATAAACTACTCTCAACTTACTTTCTTTTGTCCATTCAAACAACATACATAGAACCTTCAAATCTTTAATAAAACAGAAGCTTTACCTTTCTTTTTTGACATTCTCTTTATAATCAATACAACTTACCTTTAGCCTTCTGTTCAAGCAGAGCTTTACATTTACAACACCTATCTTATTATTAATATATTATAATCCCTTTTTTTATTATTAAGTAATAATTTATTATTACTACTTTCTCCATTTCTTACACTTTCTCAGGTGAAGGAACTTCCATTCTATCTAATAAAATAAATTATCATTATTATACCTCTAAAATGATACTTTCACGTATTAACTCTGGCAAATGGAAATAGTAGTAATAGAAATAGACACTCAATCAACTAATTGTAGCGCCCACTAACCTATTTTTTTTTTTTTTAATGAGGGTACACTCTGGAAAATTTGGGGGAGTAACCAATCCAATAGGTAACTTTATAACTTTGCCATAAGTTTGTAATATTTAATCTTCAAATAAATAAATCAGTGGTTAGCTGCTGGATTTAAATTTAGGCCCTCAGAACAATTTAGACACGGGTATTGAACCCCATTGATGGCATTCTGGAAAATCATAAGGTGATCATATAAGACTGAAATCAACTTTTCCAGAGAAATTTTAATCCACATGATAAATGGCAAATCAGTAATGATTGCCAGCAGTAATGAGCGCAGGGGGATCAATCAGATAATAGCCCACATCATTTTAAAGTATATTAGCATCATGCTTTCACATATTTTCAGAATACAACTTTTAACACAGTTTAAAATAATTGTACTTTAGTATATTTTCTAAAAATATATTTTAGATAAATATACTTGAAGGGAAAATTCTGTTTATTTTTTAAAAGTGTATTTATTTGCACTTTACTTAAAAATATATTTTATGTATATTTTTAACTGTGTGCTGAAAATTATCATTGTAACAATGCATTGAAAGTATATTTTCAAAATACATTATTAAATATCCAGAAGTATATTTTTATATAGTATATAAGAAGTTACATTTTTGAGTAATTTTTAAGTTTACTTCTTCATGCTTGGCATTCACTTCTTTACTTGGACATACATTGCTTTCAGAAAGTATTAAAGCATATGATACATGCATTGAAAGCCCATTTAAAACATTTTTAAATAAAGTGTATGCAGTGTACAAACGGCTACTCTTGTAAACAGAGAGGAAAAACGTACAATAAACAAAAATCCATGACAAATTTTTATTTTACACCAACAGCACACCATAGGAACACACAAGAAAATGTGTTCTACTGTACAGAAAGAGGCAGCTACTTGATTGTGATGTCACAAGTGGCAGTTAAACCACTGCAGCCAAGTAAACACTGGCTATACTGCATGGCCAAAAACTTAAGTTCACTCACACTGAATTAACACATTAGAATCATAATCAGTGTTCAAAAATTGTAACATATCATTATTAATTTTAGGGAGAAATAAAGCTTAAAAACAACAATTTGCATTGATATCTGTTAAGCTGCAGAAGTAGTTCCCCAGGAATATTGTTTTAGTCTCTTTCAATATTGTTTGGAAGTGGAATGACATACAGTTTGTCCTTAGACCTAACCATAACACATTTACGTTTGAGTGATTGAGGATGGACAGCAAATACATTATTGGTATGAGACACTTCATTTATAAATGTTGAGGATATATTTAGCTGAACATCTCTATAAAGCTTTCCTCCACTCTTGGCAAGCTCTTTCACTAAAACACAGAATCTGTTTGTGGTGGATGCAGAAGATGCCCCATCCTCACATGTGAAAGCCACAAGGGTCATAATTTCACAGAATTTTCCATCACTTAACTGTACAACAGAATTATTTATCTTTTTAAGAGTCGTGTTATTACAGGAATGATAAATAACACTGCTACAAATGAAACGAAATAAAATAAAATAAACCCGAATTAACTGTCACATGTAAAATCTTCAATAGCCATCCTCTGCAGCAAAGATGTGGTACCTTTCTTTGGGCAACCAAAACCTCTGACATTATCTTGAAACTTCTTTGACCTCTTTGTTAAGCCAGACGTACTTTGGAGTTTGTCAAATAATTTCAATATGTTGTCATTGGCATTTGCTTTGGTTGAGAGAGCCCTCCACCTAAGGAATGTCTACACTACTTGATCTGACACATGCATTGTTCCATTGAAAAACTTAAGCAAAGTTCCATTAAATGATTCAAATTGAAATGTGGATGTTTGCCCACTGTGGTCCCCAGTTGTGCACACTTGCTGCTAAGTGCATTAACCAATGCACATTGAAAGAAACATTCGTAGCACCATAAAGTTTCTCAAAGTTACGCACAAACTTTCGAAGAGCTTGTTCTGCCATATCCACATGGCTTGCTTTGATGGCATCCTGAAGAAGAGTGTGCACTGAAAAAACTAATAAAAAAAGATGACTCCAGTACTTCTTTTTCAAAACTCCACTCAAAACAGGCAAAGCATAAAACAACAAAAAAGACCTCTATTCAGATGCTTTCCAGAATTTTCTGTCTTTCACTGATCTTGGAGCTCTTGTGACTTCCAAAGGTGGGTTAATGGCCATAAGTCCCTGGTCTATGTCATTGACATTTGAGCCCAGCTACCAGTCTTCATTATGGTGCTTACTGTCTAGCCACAGAGATGTAATCTGTTTAGTGACACCAAGGCAGACACTGTGCTGTTACTCTGGAACAAATCCAGTGATCATGTTGAAGCTCTCAAGTTCAATCAAAGGGGATGGTCCTTTTACACCCATTACTGGTTTAGCAAGTGTTGCCAGCATAGCATGCCGGAAATGATCTGTCTCCATCCTTAAAGGTGGTTCTGGTGTTTCCCAGATATATAGGCCACCACCGTAGTGGAGGCAGAAGTCACACCCATATTTGCCATTGAACTGCTTCGTGTTTCTCAGGAGGGGGCGGGCAACTGAATCTGAGGAGTGAATGAACTTTGATTGCATGCTCCACGTTTTCAGAGTCCCTACATTTGATTCCAACCTGTTCTAGTTCCTTAAGCTGTGACACAAAAGCAGTTAAAAATGTGATCATATTTGGCATACTGTTACCAACCCATAAGCATGGTATGGATAGGTCCCTTTGACGATATTTTGGATTGGCCATATCTGAACATTATTACTTTTAAAAACAGGAATTCCATCACAATTCCACAAGATTGATATGTCATCAGCCCCATTTGTCCACTCTGCTTGATCTTTTGATATTCTGCCCCACTCTGAATATCAGAAACAATGCCTGGAATTGATTCCTTTTTATTCAAATGTATCTCTGGTTTTTCCAAAACATCACCTATTTGGTCTGATAGACTAAGTCCAAGAAAGTAAGATCCAGACCTTAGGTTATTCTCAATGTCAAATTCAGCTTTACAAGAAGAACAGTTCTGTGGTGCTGTCTCATTAGCTCCCATGTAGCTTTCACAGTTGATACAATAAAAATTGTCCAAATTGTCCATATGCTTTATGAAAAAGATATGAGGTTGCTGGCACCAACCCAGGGAAATGTTCATTGAACATAGTAAGAAGATCCTGAAGAGCTACTCCTGTCAAATTGTGCCTCAGTACATATGACATGAGTAAAAGGAGACTCTGTCTCTTTGTGAAGGGGAGCACCAGGGTATACAGGATCATCATCATCATGTTGTTTCTGTAATAAAAGATAAGGCTGATCACATTAACAGCTACAAAACAATATAAAACATAAGCAGAAATATCACTAACAGTGTTGTTCATTTAAGACAGATGGCCTACACAGTCAACATAAATTAACACATGCATATATATAATCTATAATTACATAGTACCTTCCTTTGGTTTGAATCTTCATTTTCTTGGCTCCTCTCTTTTCCTGCTCTCTGATCTTGTCCACTTCCATCTTCTTCCTCTCTGTCCTCTTGTTCACTTCCACCATCTACATCAAGGTCTACTTGTTCAATTTCATCATCTAGCTCTCTGTCCTCTTGCTCATTTCCCTCTTCTTCCTCATTTACACTTCCAATATCTTCCTCTCTGTCCTCCTGTCCATTTCCATCATCTTCCTCTCCTTCCTCATTTACACTTCCATTATCTTCCACTATTTCCTCATTTACATTTACATCATCTTCCTCTCCTTCCTTGTTAACATTCCTTGTTAAACATGGCTATACATATGAATAAAATAAATGTAATATATATATATATATTGGATATATTTTCCAGTTGAGGACAGAGCCTCCAAAGGGAGTTATGTAACCAGTAAAAATGTGATGTCTCTGTGACATTGTAATCCTGAGATTGGGAGGGCACTCCGATTTTGGCAGGTGGAATAAAAACGTTGCCAAAATGATAATCCCCCCAGGTAAACCCATTTTATTAAAGCTACAGTCAAATGGTTTTGAGGACACAGCCTCTATAGTATGATATGTTCCCAGTGTAAATGTGATGTCTGTGTGAACTTTTAATCCTGAGATTGGGAGGGCACTCCAATTTCGGCAGGTGTAATGATAACATTGCCAAAATGATCATCCCTCCTGGTAAACCCTTTTAAATAAAGCTACAGTCAAATGATTTTGAGGACACAGCCTCCATAGGAAGATATGTCCCCTGTGTAAATGTGATGTCTCTGTGAACTTTTAATCCTGAGATTGGGAGGGCAATCCTATTTCGGCAGGTGTAATGATAACATTGCCAAAATGATAACCCCCCTGGTAAAATCATTTTGTTAAAGCTACAGTCAAATGGTTTTGAGGACAGAGCCTCCATAGGGAGTTATGTTACCAGTAAAAATGTGATGTCTCTGTGATATTGTAATCCTGAGATTGGGAGGGCACTCCGATTTTGGCAGGTATAATAAAAACGTTGCCAAAATGATAATCCCCCTGGTAAACCCATTTTGTTAAAGCTACAGTCAAATGGTTTTGAGGACACAGCCTCCATAGGAAGATATGTCCTCAGAGTAAATCTGATGTGTCTCTAATATTTGAATGATGAGATTGGGAGGGCACTACAATTTTGGCAGGTGAAATGATAACATTGTCAAAATTATAATCCCCCCTGAAAAACCCATTTTATTAAAACTACAGTCAAATGCTTTTGAGGACAGCCTCCATAGGATGATATGTTCCAAGCAGAAATGTGATGTCTCTGTGATCTTTTAGTCCTGAGAGTGGGAGAGCACTACAGTTTTGGCAGGTGTAATGATAGTATTGCCAAAATGATAACCCCCCCTGGTAAACCCATTGTATTAAAGCTACAGTCAAAATGCTTTTGAGAACACAGCCTTCATAAGAAGATATGTCACAAGCATAAATGTGATATGACCTCAAAATGCTGAGTTGAGGGATAGCAATATAATTTTAGCAGGTGTTCAGATGAGATTGTCGAAATTATTCTGCTTACAGGTAAACTCATGTTGTTATGGATAAAGGATATTACAATTGATATGCTTTAGCAAAAGGATATTATTAAAGATAAGATTAATCTCTATACAAAAATAAGCAGAAATGTGCCTGTTGCAGTACTTGAACAAATAAATACTTGCACTGTGGGAATAAACGTTTAAGAATATTACAAAGTAAAATCTTTAAATCCTTTAGCACTTTTGGGATCTACATTTCCCCTTTGATGAAAATGTGAGTATGCCATCCACAAACATAGTGGCTCACTTATTTAACTTACCCTCATATATTCACTTCTATTGTCAGATTTTGTCTCTGTGCCTTCCTATCTAACAATATGTTACTTATTCTCTTATTTACGGCCTCGTTGTATATACACACATTTCATCAATGTACTTCAGTATGTTTATTGAAATTTTTTGTGTAAACCATAATGATACAGATTCATTAATATACATTTTTATTATGTTCATATTTAGGTCCAAGGATAAGAGTTCATATAGTCAATAATACATGTAAAATGACAAGAATGACGCCATAACCTACATGAATAGCATGTCAAATCAGATCAACTTTGTTTTATCTGTGAAATGAGTGAAATTCCTTGAATGCTTGTTCCACCAATGTGCAGTCCTCTTACACATCATATACATATTACACTATTTAGCATAATCGCTACACCTCAGTTTACGTAGTTACTTAATCAAAATTAATTTACTTAATGTTTTTATTCACACTTTCATGCATTTAAATAACAATTTCCTATGTTGCCTTGCAGTTAATTGTGTGGAAAAGATTGATTATAATCGGCTTTGTAGACGGAAGAGTTTTAAACTCGCTGCACTGCTGTCTCGTCAACTGACGTCATGCGCGTGCACGCGTGAGGCGCTCAGATTCTGTCAGGGATTCCAATTTCGGCACAACACCGGCCCCTCTTCTCCGATCGCGTTCCTAATCCACATCGCTGTACACAAAAACAAACTTTCTTTCTCCACTCAGCTTGCACACCTTAACTTCACCTCACTCCAGTCTCAAATCTCTTTTTCTTGGACGTCATCCTCAACATCAACCATCTTCCTGGTTACCTTTATAGCTGACATTATTGTTGACATCTGTTGATCTGACAAGCAGCCATTTTAGTTGGGGGTGGTGGTGGATTCTTAAAGGGGCAGTGCGTAGTTCAGCTCTGCCACAAACTCCACAACCAGAATATTTAAGTGCTCTCTCTGCCTTTAATCATCAGATCTCTTTTGCCTTTTATATTGATGGAAGGATGAAAATAGCCTAAATTGATTTTTGTACTGTAAACTGCATACATACTCCTCATTAGTTACGCACCAAAGGCTCAATCTCTCTATCTGGATCACAAATTCTAAAACTTCTGAAGAATGGCCAAACAACATACAAAGCCAATATTTCTGAAAATTTTTAGACTTTTAGAAATCACTTTACAAAGTTTCACGAGACAGCTTTCATTTCCAACATCCATTCAATATATAAAATAAAATCTTTTTTTTATTAGACAACACTTACTCCATTCATCATATCCATTTTTAGGGCTTATATTCACACTTGTCTTATTTATTGGTCCTTTTATTGTTAAGGACTCATCATACAATTCAATACGCAATCACAATACAGTCATACTTCCCACACTTTCAAACACAGATACTCTCACAAACACATAAACTTTCACATTTTTTACAAACACAAGACTTTTATAAACACAGAGCTCTCAAAAATACGATACAATTCTAAAACAAAACTATTACTTCTGCCCCTCCTTTCGCTCTCCTCTTTTTATCCCTCTCCCTCTATTTCCATAAAAAACAATCATTATTTACAGTGGTTGATTGCTATACCTGTTACTTCTTTTTATATTAAAACCCATGTACTTCCACCCATAGCTGTCATATCCATTTTGGGTCTCTGTTCAAGACAATTTCTACATTGGTGTAGAACTCTCTCTATTAAAATAATTTGTTCATAACTTCTCTCCAGAAATGATCACTAATTCCCTGTGTTTCTATTATTAATCTTTTTAATTCTATTTCTTTTCTCCTCTCAGTTAGCCTCCTTTCAAATTCAGTAACAGCTTGCTTCCACATTAGGATTTCTGTTTCAGGAGGAAGCTTGAGACAAGAAAAAAAGGCTTCTCTGTTTCTGTGCATGCTCACAGCCCTCCCTTTACTGCTCTGTCTCTGCTCAGCCAGCCCCTCCCCTACAGCTCTTCACAGCACTCAGTCTCTAGCGTACTGTATGAGAGAGAAAAAGACAATCAACAATTGTATATCAACAATTGTTCTTATTTATCTGAATCACACCAACTACACTTTGGATAGTGTCCAAATAAACGACAGAGCCAATATTTTGGAACACTTTTTAGTCCTTGATATTATTTTTTCCAACCTCTTTTTCAATTTTTTTCATTTTTCGTTTACTAACCACAGAACCTAATACACCTGTTTCTTTATATCACAGCACACTCAACTGTATACTCACACACACACACAACACAATACAGCATAGTCAGCAAAAGCACACAACCCAGCCATCATAAACACATCAAAGTTAAAGTCAGCAGCACATATAAACAAACAATGCAGACGATTTTACACATTATTCATTATCACATGTATGCATAATTTTTTTCAATAAATCTCTATATTTTACTCAGCATGGGCTCTAACTACTTCAACACTTTTAAATGTCCTTTTGACCAGCTATGCAGGAATTTCACTCACACTATGCCCTCCTGGGCCACCTGTATAGGAATTTTCACTTGCAACCTTCAGGGCCACCTATAAAGGATTCCCCGTCTGACGTTGTGTCGAAGTGACACTAGGGGTCTCTCGAGTGCCGAACATACCTATGATCTATGAAAAAAGGCCAATGAGAAGTTGGCAGACAGAATTTGCATGTCCCGCCCCCAGACATACGGGTATAAAGGCTCACTGCGAGAACATGACCATGGCAGCATTGCAGTCGCGGCTTTCCTTCAACAGAAGGGACGCCACTCCAGCCGCCTTCTGCATCGCTCCTTCTTCCCCATGGGATTGAGGATGATGCGGCTGGCAATGGAGGCGTTTTGGGGATGGTAGCGGGCGCAGTTTCACAGGGTACGTCCCTGCGAACCACCCGCCCCCCCGGCACGCTCATTGACTTCCGTCCGGGCTCGAGGCAACGGCGGCTCACCTCAAAGCCAGCCTGCCTGTTCTCTTGAGCCCCCCAAGGTGGATGAGCTCGCCGCTGCATTGGAGAGCGGTCCGACATCTGACGTGGATGACTTGACTGGGCTGCCGCCTTCGGGCCAGAACGCCCAGTCTGAGGCTGACGCCCAGATGTCCGACATGCTTGCCGTCAGCGTGGGGCTGGACTGGAACCCTCAGTCCTCCCCACAGCCTTCGCAGCTGGATAATTGGTTCCTCGGGTCTGCGCGCCGCTCACAGCCGTGCCCCCACCCGGTTCCTTTCTTACCGGAAATGCATGATGAGCTGACCCGCTATCACTACCCTCGACAGCAGAGCAGCCCACGGGTACGCGGCGGTCCCCCAGGTGGACAGAGCGGTTGCGATCCACCCATTTCCCGAAAACGCCGCCACTTGGCGGGGCCACCTTGTGCTCCCCTCCAAGGACTGTAGGATGAAGTCTTCACTGATCTCCAAAGCCTACAGCCCACCGGACAGGCCGCCAAAAATAATCGTCCCGTTATTGCCCCTAGCACGGAGCTTGGATGCATGGCTTTCACTTCCCAACCAGTCACGTTGGCTGGCCAGGACCATCCGACTCAGTTATGCAATTAAGTTTGCCAGGCCCTAATTTTTATTTTAATAAATTATTCAAATTAGTCTATGCCCGGGCTGGCAAGGCCTCCAGGGTAACTACTTACTAGGTCAGACTTACATCAGATCACACAAAAATACTTTTAAGCAAAATGCTTACCTCAGTTTTGGCACCAGTGATTTTGTGCAATCTGTGTCAGTGGACTCTCAGCAGTTTCTACACCCTTTCATCCTCGATCCAACCCTGCTCGCAGCACCAATAATATGTTGTGGAAAATTGTTGAAGAATCCGGGGTTCCAGATGTCAAAAGTAGAAGTTTATTGAGCAACCAATAAACCTGAGAAAGCCAGCTGTCCATTCTGACTCTCTTAGTCCAAAACCTCATCTTCTATACAGTTTGTTATCTGGCATTACCTAATTTCTATGCCCCTTCGTTATTTTTGTAACCAATGGATACTATTCGCCACCATTATCTCACAGAGCCTTTTTATATCTTTTTACTGGTAGAAACCTGGCTTTAGTCTATTTAATTACTTTGACCACTGGTTGTTTTTACTCTTTATCTTCAGCTCTGTTTCAAGGTCCATAGCCTCATTATTTTGTTACAGCTGGGTGCTCTTTTTGGTTTTTGCAGAATAAACAATTTTAGTAACCTCATATGCTCTCTCCTGGGTCACACAAAGGCCAGGAAACTCATATAAGTACTTTTTAAAAACATACTATAATATTGAAAAATATACTAGACTCTGCATCAGGCGTAGATGCCATGGAGCATGAGGGAGAAAAGAGAGGATGATGGATCTGTAGTGAATAAAATATAGATAGACAAGGCTCAATATTCTGAACTTGATTAGACCTCAAAACTCCAATCAAAACATTTGAAATGCCTTTTGCAGACCCTACTTCCCACAAATGACTCAGCTTTGCAAGAAAGTGTTCCACAGGTCTTTTTTGTGGAGTTCATACTGCTGTGCTTCGCCCCAGAAGGGGAAAGGTAGTGGGCAAACCGTAGTGTTGATCCAGACCACCCCGAAGGCCCAAGTCTGTGTGAGTCCGGGCCTCACGAGGTATGGTGGCAATGGCAGAGGCCAGAGGCTCTACAGGCAGAAGGTGTCCCATCGTGTCCCAGCACCTGGCTGACGGTAGGTGTTTGAGAGAGGTGCAGCCACATTTGGGAAACACGACCAAGGGGGCCATCTCGCTGGTCACAGTCTCCTGGTGCTCCCTGGAGGATCTGGTTGATGGATTGGTGTATGTTCCTCCTCTAGGGTCAGCCAGAACCTCACTGTAAGGGGGTGGAGGGTCCTCCATCAAAACAGATTCTTCGTAGCAAGGAGGATTTCCAAAGGCATCCGTGTCTGCTAAAAAAAAAAACCATATGGTTCACCAAGAAACTTGGAAGTGAAACAAACACTGCAAGATGCACCAAAAATGTACATTTTACACTGCTGAAATATCCATCTTAAAATGTTTGCTGTCTTTTGGAACATGGCAGGTGGTTTATAGCTGGTCCAAGCTGGTCAATAGCTGGTTGACCAGTAACCATGCTCCAAAAAACAGATAAAAAAACCAGCAACTTAACCTGGTATAAAAAGTGTTGGGTAGTAATAGACTACATGTAAAACATAAGTACTTGCAATACATTTTTATGTGCATAATAAGATTAGTTACTTTTAATGGATTACTTGATTGTATATTGATTACATTACCAATCAGTCTTGACTTCCAAAGAATAACCAAAAGAGATAAACATGTTTACTAATGTTTAATGAAAGTGTGTTAATTGGTACCAAATACACAATTTATCAAAATAAGTCCAAAAAAGTGAAATGTTAAGGATTATATGACTGATTACAAATTTTCATGTGTAATTTCTGAAGCAATCTACCAATACTGGATATGACCAGCTGGTAGTTGATTTGTTACTGGTCTAAAATGGTCTACCAGCTTAGACCATCCACCATGTTCCAAAAAACACCAACACAAAATTTGTATGCAATGTAGTTGCAAATCCTTTGCATAAATTATTTGCACATTCATAGGGTTTCTTAGATATTGTGGACCTTTCCTTTTCCAAGTCAGTGAGGGTACCCTTTCAAATATGGCTCAATGTTAACACTCATTTACATATTCTGGTAATAATGTATTAAAAAATGAGGGGATTTTTGTATTGTTAATAGGTTGTTTTGTTAATAGGGCAGTGCAACCCTTTTTAAAAAAATAAAGTCTAAAATCAAGATCCACCTGGAAATCAAGATTTTATAACAGACAGGGTATGTAACTGAGAGACTTCTTGTAAATTTGTGTTCTTGTATGAGAATGTCCAATTACACTAGATTTATTTAATCGTGATTAATCGCAGAAAACCATGCGAGAAATTGCATGGTTTTCTGAGATTAATTGCATTATTATGCGCTAAATTCAATAATGAATTGAAAAGTAGTGTATTGCGCAGTTTTATTTGAAAAGTACTGCTATATGAACAAAAGTGCAATACATTTGGTTTGCAAACACTTTAAACAAATAAGGTGCTTTTAACAGCATTATTCCCTTTACACAGTAGCAGTTAAAATATTTCTTGTAAATCTCAACTTAATGTAATCAAATCAAATATAAAACCAAAGCTATTTGCCACTGCTAGGGCATTAACGTTTTATCCAGTTTGTTGTTATCCTCAGAGTCCAGAGCCACGATCATAACTTTATAACACGCACCTTACGAGCAACAGCAAGTTAACATTTATAAATCTGTTTTCTTTTTTTTTCTGAACAGGTACCAGCAGAAACATTTTTCTTTTATCAGGGAGAAGCATAAACAGTCTATGTTCAGTAGCAAGTGTCCCTGTTAGAGTGAGATGAAGTGGTCGAGCATAAAAAAAAAAGTACACAGCTGGGATTTACTGTGCAGGGGACTTTTTAGTCTGTGAAGTCCATGTTTGTACTGGATTTGCTTTGGAGAATCTCAGTCAAAAAAAACAACAAAAAAAAACACTTTCAGTGATAAGTATGACAATGACAAAATTAACTGCATTTATCCATTCCTCCAACTTTACATTTTCTTACTCCTCTGCACCAAGCCAGTTGCTAAGGTCATTTACATTTTCAGATGATATAGAAACTCTCTTCTTTCTGTACAATATGACCAGCAAGAGAAAACAACCTTTCACAGGGTACGGATGTTGCAGGTGTGGCCAATTACTTCTGTGCAATGGAGGCCAGCCTGCTGTGTGAGCCTGCATGTTTAGACCACCACTCTAACTGACAGGCCTCTATACTGATGGTGGGCTCCGCTCTGTATCGATGCACATGGTTCAGAATCTTCCCCCTTTTCAGAATCAGACTCTGATGAAGCAGCCAGTAGGGCTAACTTTTTCTTTGGTGGCTCTGATGTTGTTGGTTCCACAGGTTTCCCTGCATCAACCCTCTGTTCCTTGAGTAATTTGGTGACTGAGGCCCACACCTCACCACTCCCAGCTCTGGGTATACACTTGAGGTCCTTGAATCTCGGGTCCAATGCGGTAGCAATCTTCAGATATGCAATGTTGGCATTTTCCTTGCGTGTCTCCAGGTCTGTTCTGAATGTAGACTTGAATTTGACCACGTAGGCAGGGTTATCATCTGAGCTCTCCATCACCCGAGAGAGATGGCCAAAAGCAGGCAGAACCACAGAGCATGAAACATACTTTAAGTTCAGTCACATACCTGCAACAGAAAAAAAATAAAAATTTCAGTCAAAATGTATTGCATTCACTTACTTGTACACACAAAAAATGTCCTCTACATATTCATGCTATATTTACACACATACAGACAACTCTATTTCTCTCTCACACGCACTCAGACAGGACAGTGAGAAAAATATGATGTAAAATATACCTGCAGGGCTCCAGTAGCGTGTCCAACCTCTGCAATTTGTCCTGTAATTGTCCTGCAATTTCAGCTGTAGTTGGCATGACAATCTTGGTGTTGTGTGTGGTGAGGACATCCCTCATTGGCTGTTCGTTTCTGCGGATGCTTTTTATCATTTCCAGAGTCAAATTCCATCTGGTTGGAATGTCTTGAATAAGCGACTCCTCCTTTTGTCCATTTTCAATTTGTTGTTGTTCTAATTTTGACGGGTCGTCCAGTAGTCTCCAGTGAGAGCAACAGTTGGTGCACGTTGTAACGCCGTCGCTTTTGTAGTCCTCTCCTTTTCCTACAACTCGTGTGTACTTCTTGTGATGGTGCGTGTGGCAGGGCTGAGGGCGGGGCCGGGTCGTGATCCTACACACCCGGTCCTGTATTAGGCTAATCAAGCCTCCGAGAGGGATAAAGGCCGACTGCAGAGGATGGTGGGGGAAGAGATCGTTTACGGACATGTCCGTCGTGTGTGTGTTTTGACTTTTAAGTTTATCATTAAAATATGATTTATATCGTCAAGCCGGTTCTCGCCTCATCCTTTCCCTTGAACTGCTTTACAGTGCGTCTTGAGGGAGGCTCATACGTGCCGTCATTCGTTGCGATTCTAAGAACGTTCCTCAGACCGACATCTTCCACAATACTAATCGGCCTGCAGTTTGTAGCAATCCACTTCGCTATGGCATTTGTTAGCTTGTCTTGCTTTTGTTTATCTATACTTCTCCCACACGCTGCATCCAATGTAGTCTGCCGAAGCCTCCCTCCACTGTTTGTTTGGTTGGGTGATTTGCTTGCATCAACGGTGTGTAGTGCATTTAAGTGATACTTCAGACTCGAAGTACTCCGATGATAAGAAAATTCAACTTTGCAGTGGTTACAAATAATTTTGGTTCTATCAACTCGGCCGTCAGGAAGATATTTAAAATGAAAATGTCCATGTAAGAGTTCGGTACCTTTCTCCATTTTAATGTCCCCGCCAGTTCTTTTCTGTTCTGGTTCATGTGAGCGCTGCAGCAGTCTTAGGCCCACCCCAAATGCTCTCATTGGTTAAGATGCGTGATGACGCCCATCCCAAGCCAGTACTGATCAACATCCCACACCTCCTGTAACCTATGGTTTGTCTGTATGTGTATTCAGAGCGATTGAGCAACAGACTTTCAAAATAATAATAAAAACTGCGTTAATGCGAGATAAAATAATTGTCTGCGATAATAACGCGTTAACTTGCCCAGCCCTAATTTTTTTATAAATATATATGAAATGTGCATTTCTTCAGAACTATAATTATAGAAAAGTTTTTTTCATATGGTTCTTAAGGCATCATAAAGGACAAAATGAGACTGTTGTTGTAAAGAGATACATTGTCCATTTAAGAGCTAAATTCTTTCTGACTGTTTCCCTTTTACGAGCTGACTTATTACTCAGGCCTTGTTTTAATGTGTGGCCATCCATCCTGTGTGTTTGCCACAGGTTTAAAGGGACATTCCTAGTCCATGTCCAGGGATCCTCCATCTCTGGCAGTGTTACGTCCCAAGGCGTATCTTTCTTTTATTTCCTTGTTATACCTGTGGATGTAGAAGTTGAATGTATATTGCTTATACATTGTATGTTTCCTGTTGTCTCCCTTGTGTTCTCTGTCATCCCAACCAGGATAATTTACATCAGCTGCGAGTAATTAAGATCAAGTGCTGAGCCCCACTGATTGGTGCACTACCAGAAGAACATTAGAATAAAGCTGAGGTGGAAAGTCTGCTAGGAGAGACTCTTTCCTCCTGCCCCAGCGTTGATAGACTTTGTGAGTTTTAGTGCTGTTGTTAATTGGAAACCACCAGTTGTATTTTTATGTTAAACTGTTTTCCCCACGTTAAACATTATAAATTCCTTTGTTGGGTGTGCAACCATTTCCACCCATTGGTCTACGGAAGCAGTAGAGAGGCGAGCGCCATTTTCTTTTCTATTTAGCCTGTTTTCTCCTGTTTAAAGCTAGATAGGGAGTGAGGCAAGATTTATGTTGTTAATTTTCTATTTCTTTGTTGTAAGTGTAAGTAGTTTGTGCCTCCCTTTCAGTTAGACTCATTTTTGTTTGTTATTTTGGCCTGGTCCCCTCTTGAAGACTTTATGCTTCCTTTGTTTTGTATTTAGAAGAAGAAAATAAACTTGTTAACTGTCGTAACCTGTTGTGGTTATTGTTGGCTGGGACAGGAGTGAAGACCTCCAAACACGTTTCTTTATTTTCTTTAAGTTCCTTATAACATGTTAGTTTTCTTCCCGACCACTAGACGGGGAGGAAATGTAACAGGCAGTCAGTATGTCTGCCAGAGCACATGATAAGCCGGACTCTCGCTGCTGCGAGCTCTCTCATGTACTCCTCTGTATACATGACCACCACACAAAACTCACTGCAACCATGCAAACATACATGAAAGAATGCAGCTCAGGCTGCAAGCACTGTGTGAGGTATGGAGGTTTTCGGGGGTGCAGCTCTTATGAAAAAGCTGATCTTTGGTCTGATTCATTGGTTAACAAAAAATGAATAAAAGTTTAGCCTTCTGCACTTCTGATCTGATCACTTAGGAAAGTATTAGCTTGGGCTGGGCGATATGGTCAAAAGTATTAGGCAGATGCTATTTGCACCATGGTGCAAATGGTGTAAGCCAAAAATAAGAAATCAAAATCGTTGGCCTGTGGGGACATTAAAAAGCATTTACAGTCGCACGTATCTGACACCTCTCAAGAGCAAGAGGTCCTGTTAGGAATGACAGCATGCCTCAGGATGTACAGTAGGTCCAGATATTGGAAATATTTATGCAGTGTTAAAAAAAATCTCAACCAACAGGGAGGGCCTCATGGAAATATATCGATTGGCCACATCTGTGGAGGTAAAACTTTCTGCCCTGATCACAAGAATGGGCGAGGCTGAAAAGTAAATTGAGTTGCTGGAAGCAGCTGGAAAAGAGCTCCAGACTTACACACCAGCCACCAAAACTGATATGGATCAGATGTGGGAAAAATTTGAGGATATGGAAAATCGAAGCAGACTTAATAATGTTAGTTTCATTGGAATACCAGAGGGAAAGTAAGGTCAAGATATGGTCAAGTTCCTGGATGGGCTAATTCCTAATTTGTTAGATGAAGTGGGCCGTCATCTGGAAATGGAGCACGGTCGGCTTCCCGGGGCAGGTGACAGACATCGATCCATTCTGGCAAGATTCCTGCGGTCGGCAGACAGAGAATTGGTTTTACGTGTGGTGAGTAATAAAAGCAAGTTGCGCTGGGAGGATTACAACATTATGGTTTTTCCAGACGTAGCCAGTGCTACACAAGTGAAACGGGAGAGATTCAAAGAGCATAAGAAGTTACTTCATGAACAGGATGTGAGCTTTGCATTGCTTTAAGATGAGAATTGATACAAGGATGGACGTAAGACTTTCACATGCCCACGAGAAGCTATGGCCTTCATTAAATAAATGGAGTGAGTGAGTGGCTTTGCCCATGCTGAATCAGCGGTATGGACAACACATCGCGCAGTTTGCTGATATGGTCTAAGAGGGTTTATTATTCAGTTGGTTGCCCATAGTCTCTCTCTCACTCAATCTACTCTTTTTTTCTCTTTTCCTTTATTGACTTCTTGTTGAGTTTATTTGTTCATTTTGTGGGTTTGATGTTGTTATTTACTGGGGCCTAGCTCATTGAAAACTTTTATGTGAGGTTCAATTGTATGATTTATGTAAAAAATTAATTAAAAAAAACTGAAGTAATCTTGTAGCATTGGTGATGCAGAAAATCTCGTGAGCATGCATGGATCGGATTTCCGTGGGATGAATGCAAGCTTAGGCTGTTATGCGCAAAGTTGAAATGAATCTTTTTTGTGTTCTGTGGATTATTAAGGATTTTATGGTTACATCTATGTTGAATTGTGGTCTATATAATTTAGCCTTGGATACACAATTTTTATTTGAATGTCAATATGTCACACTTTTATATAGATCAAATGTTTTTCAAATTGGCTGGGGCACCCTAAAAAATAAGGTTTTATCTTTTTAAGTGTAAAATGTGTGTTATAGTGTTCCTTCAAGAAACACACATTTATTCACAGGAAGCTGAAAAACTTGTAAGAGCATGGGGCGGGCATGTGTTTTGCAGTGCTTGTTCAAGAAAGAGCAGGGGAGTCATCACATTGATAAGTAAGCATTTAAAATTGTATTGTCTCTAAGAAAAATAATTTAGGAAGAATCATTATTGTTTTGGCTAAAATACAGGGGCAAAATCTTATTGTGGC
This sequence comes from Moxostoma hubbsi, assembly GCA_032164185.1. NCBI lineage: Eukaryota > Metazoa > Chordata > Actinopteri > Cypriniformes > Catostomidae > Moxostoma > Moxostoma hubbsi. Next base: position 1,637,925 of record JAVLUX010000151.1, on the reverse strand, counting down.
TAAAATTTATGCACCCAACACTTATGACCAGAATGTCTAGGTTACGTATGTAACCTCCGTTCCCTGATGGAGGGAACGAGACGTTGTATCGAAAAAGCAACACTAGGGGTCTCTCGAGCGCCGAATATGCCTCTGAACTATGAAAAAAGGCCAATGAGAAGTTGGCAGACAGTATTTGCATACCCCACCCCGGACATACGGATATAAAGGCGAGGAAATACGTCGAATTCATTCAGGACTTTTCTGAGGAGCCGGAAATGGTCCAGCCACAACAGTGGCTCGGCTCAGCGATGTGGCCGGGAGGACACAATGTCTCGTTCCCTCCATCAGGGAACAGAGGTTACATATGTAACCTAGACGTTCCCCGTCTGTCGCACACTTCGACGTTGTGTCGAAAAAGCAACACTAGGGGTCCAATTTAAATCACGCCATGCAGCAACTCAGTCAGTCAGCAACTCTAGGCTATTGATGTGCCAGCGCAGCAGGGCCCGTTTCCAACGACCTGCGTGCCTGTTGCACTTGGCGCCTTAACCCAATTTGGAGGCGTCGGTGGTGGCCAGGACGTGTCAGGACACCTGCTGCAAGGGGACTCTTGTCCGCAGAAAGCAGAGTCCAGAGTTTTCACGTTTAGGGGCAGGCGTCACACAATGCGTGCCATCTCATGACTCAAGTCTGGGGCCAGTGCTGAAGCGGTCTCATATGCATCAACCCCAGCGGCGCTGCGAACCAACCTAGATGCCGGACGCAAGTTAAGACGTGTTTTTGCGTGAGCATTTTGAACAGGAGTTTGAACAGAGCCCGGTTGAAATCTCGCAAGTCCAAGATTGATCGTAAGCCGCCTTTCTTGGTACAATGAAGTAAGGGCTGTAGAAACCCTTCTTCATTTCGGTTGGAGGGACAAGCTCTATCGCATCTTTGTGTAGTAAAAGAGTAGCGATTTCCACACGCAGAGATTTGGCATGCTTGCCGTGTACTGCGGTAAAGCAGACGCCCGCGAAGTGAAAGTCACGCATCCAAGCTCCGTGCTAGGGGCACCAAGGGGACGATTATTTTTGACATACCCGGCAGGGCTTTGCAGCGAGGCGGAACAGGTAGTATGGCGTCGTGAGGCAAAGATGCGTCCCGAGGCTCCAGTGCTGAGAAAACACTCGAAGCACTTACCTTGCTCCACACACCCAGGTTAGTGACTAAGGAGGAGGTCCGGTGTAGGCGTCCTCTAGACTCGTCAGAACAGTGGGTCAGTCATGGGTCTGAAGGTGGGGGGTCCGAGTCCAGCATGCCGGGACTGTATAGATCTGGCGCAGAGTGCCGTGAGAACGGCATTTGCGGGCCAGGTGACCAAGTGACAAAGGAAATAGCTCTGGTATTGAGAATGTACCTGTCTGTGCGGCAAATGAAATAAATTCAACAAAAGATTCTACTCCTGGCCCTCCAACGAGAGTGGGCTGCTTATCAGCTCCGGAGCTAACGTCTTGGTCTCTGGGTCAGACATCTCAGGAGTGCCTGGGAGCCTTCCGGGTCCTCGAGGGGGCCTCGTGAGACAGGGGGCGTCTGCTTCCTGCAGGGTGCTCGACGCAAGGGCTGAGAGCTGGGCCTGTCTTTTTGAGGCGGAGCAGGGTGTTTCTTAGCCGCAGGAGGACACATGGCCCATGGCGGCAGGTTTGCGGTAGGGCAGGATGTGTGAAATGACCTCTGTCTGTCTCTTCACTGCGGAGAACTGCTGGGCGAAGTCCTCGACGGTGTCGCCGAAGAGGCCGAATTGGGAGACAGGGGTGTTGAGAAAGCGAGCTTTGTCGGTCTCAGCGCAGTTCCTGCAACACGTCGGGATCAGGGCTATCCCCGTGCAGATCTTTAAGTGCCTTGGCCTGGTGGACTTGCAGGAGGGCCATGGCGTGCAGGGCTTAAGCGGCATGTCCGGCGGCGCTGTAGGCTTTGGAGGTCAATGAAGACGTCATCCTACAGGCCTTGGAGGGGAGTACAGGGCGACCCCGCCAGGTGGTAGGGTTTCCAGGGGCACAGGTGGAGCGTAACAGCCCTGTCCACCTGGGCAATCACCGTGTACCTGTGGATGAGCGAGTGGGCTTTGTGACGAGTGGAGAGGGGTGCTCTCCACGAAGACGTCAGCTCATTGAGCATTTCTAGGAAAAACGGGAGCGGCGGGGGGGGGGGGGCGAGGCTGTGAGCAGGTCGGTCATCTGAGCATCAGCCTGGGTGTGCTGGCCCGAAGGCAGCAGTCCAGGGGAGTCATCCGCGTCAGACGCCACACTCTCCGATGCAGCGGCGAGCTCATCCACCTCAAGCAGGCTGGCTGTGAGGCGAGTCGCTGTTGTCTCCAGCATGGACGCGAGTCAACGAGCGTGCTGAGGGGCGGGTGGTCCGAGGGGGCATACCCGGCGGAGCTGCAGCCGCTTCCATCCCCAGATCGCCTCCATCACCAGCTGCATCGTCCTCAATCCTATGGGAATAAGGAGCGATGCAGGGGGCGGCTGGAGTGGCGTGCTTTCTGTTGAAAGCGAGCCGTGACCGCAACGTTGCCATGGTCTATGCTCTCGCAGTGAGAGCATGAACCATCCACAAACGCTACCTCGGTATGATCGCTGCCCAGACACACGAGACAACGCCTGTGTAAAAAGACACGTCCTGAAAAAGACGTTCAACGCCACTGTGTATTGCTCTATTAGAGGGAAATACCTTTTTACAAGAAATATCACTCTTTAATACTCTTTTAAGCTCTGTGCTGTCGAAGCGCCCAGGGGCAAACTGCACTGCCGTGCAGGGTAGGAGAAAGCCGCTGTAGTGCGCCATAGATCCAACAGCAGAGTGTGTCAGAGGAACAGGAACGGGTGTTTGACTCGCAGCTCACTGCAAACACGACCATCGGCTCTGAAAAAAAATTCTGAATGGATTTGACGTATTTCCTTGCCTTTATACCCTTATGTTCGGGGGCGGGGTATGCAAATACTGTCTGTCAACTTCTCATTGGCCTTTTTTCATAGATCAGAGGCATATTCGGCACTCAAGAGAGACCCCTAGTGTCGCTTCCTCAACACAGGGAACTTTTTTATAGATATATATTTTATAGCTAAGGTATGCTCCATGATATGGTTTTGGGTGGAGACATTTCATTTTTTGGGGGGGGGTGAGTTTTCTTATGGATCCGGTCTTTGATCATAGTGTTGCTAAAGTTTGTAGACCCTTTAGAGCAACGTTGACACTATGGAGGATGTGCAAAATTCTGAGAAAGTTTGGGAAAGTTTATAACTTCTCTTCACCTGTATACAAGATTTACCCTAAACCCTTGTTTTCTTTGCATTATTTGAGGTCTGAAAACGCTGCATTTTTTTTTTTGTTATTTTGGCCAGTTGTAATTTTCTGCAAATGAATGCTCTAAATTACAATATTTTTTTATTTGGAATTTGGAAGCACATACCTATAAATAGTAAATCCAAAGAAACTGATAATTTTGCGGTGGTCTCTTAAATTTTTCCAGTGTATATATATATATATATATATATATATATATATATATATATATATATATATATATATATACACACACACACACACACACACACACACACACACACACACACACACACACCACAGTTAGTTCCGGTCCTCGAATCTGATTGGACAAGACGTTACATGAGCACTGATGGTGTGACACCATCAGCACTCCGATGCTTCACTGTATGTGTGTATCACTCCGCGTTCATGCTGTTCTAAATTAAAGTATATCTGTTAGGAGTTACTGGCTTTATTTTTGATCATTTTATATTTTAAGATCATTTTTGTGTGTAATAAGAGCCAGTTGGTGATGTAAAGTGATTCCGCTCTGTGATCGCTCTTATTACTAATACATTACCAAAACTAGGAAATAACTTTAAACGGCTTTAAACGGACAAATTCAGAATTAAGGCTCATGCTGAGAGACACAACAGACTGATTTATTACAGAACTCAAGTGCTTACCTTTTATCAGAGTTTCCACATTGGATACATGCTGTTTAAAATGGTGGATGACAACGCTGTTTCTATAGTGAATGACTCTTGCGGACCGGCTACCACAAAATAGAGAGGAATACCCCCTCTTGGATATCTATATTCCACTGTTAAAGCTGACAGCATCTCTGATTGGGTGTGGCAACATATGACTGCACATGCGCGCTCTCCCTCTCTCGCTCTAGCACACACACACACACACACACACACACACACACACACACACACACACACACACACACACACACACACACACATCCAGCCATCTATCCTTGTTTATCCAATAACTTGTTAGAAACAGCACAAGACGTGATACTATTTCTGAAGTGAACTTTTTGAATTACAAATGAAGTCTTGGACGCATCATTTGTTTTGAACCAGCAATGGCAGATTCTGATTTGTCACGTAAGAAAGTAGTTCCATGCACAAATGCATTTTTTATGACTTGGTTTTTCCTAAAAACATTTTTAAATGTACTTATATAAGCAATATCACACTCGCAATCATGCTATATGACCCTACATCAGCACTGCAGTAATTACTTATGGCCGAATCACAGCAGTGCTGATGTAGTGCACTCTTGTTCGTGTGATATTGCTTAAATATATGTGTGTGTGTGTGTGTGTGTATATATATATATATATATATATATATATATATATATATATATCTATATCTATATATATATATATATATATATATATATATATATATATATATATATATACACACATACACACACATATACACACTATATATTACTTTTTTGCATTGCTTTCAGATGTCAAGTTTCTTGAGGAAAGTTTATAAGAAAAATAATAATACTAGTCAACAGATCAGACTGAAATGTGGCATAATGTGAAATTTAGCATTATGGTAACGTTGATTTAAAATAAATGTTACTTTTTCTTTTTTTTACTCTGACTACCAAGTTCCAAGTAAAGAGTTAATTATATAAGAGGAAGTTTCATGTACTTAATTAAATGACTAGATTATTCAAAAATAGCCTTTACAATAAGATTGTTTAATATAAAAACAAATTTTTCAAAACATACAGTGCAACTTCCAAAACAAATACCTCTAATCAATTGGTTGAACTAAAATGAACTAAAAAAGTCACAAAACTTTAAGACATGGTTTGTTTTGTTTTTTTAATATTGTCAATCGTCCAAAAATTGGTGGGACAAATGCCTCCTCATTTATAATGGTTTGCATGCATCTGAGTAAACAAGAAAGTGTCTAATGGTGAGCTGGTTGCAATGTCCTACCTTCAGGAATGGTCCAGTTTGCTTGAGGGAGAGTGCGGGTAAGAGGCAACTGTGGGGACATAATTTGAAGTGGTGGGCAAAATTGGGGGAGCTCTCTGAGGGGACAGCCTCTACCGGTGCACTCCAAAGGCTCCATCTCCAGTGCCCTAAGACGCTGTTCTCTTAGCCTCTCTTCACGGCGGCGCTTCAGTTTTTGTTGGGCAAAGCAGCAAAAGATGCTGATAATGAGCACCCATATCAGCCATAAGCTGACAAAGCACACCAAAAATGAGTAGGTGCCCTGCGACATCACCATGATGATAAACTTGATGAAGCTCAGGCCTTCCAGGATCCAATGGAAAAGAGACCAGCTGGATGTTTCGCTGTGGTACAGTAGAGTTCACTCACCAAGATTTTAAAGCAAACAAACATTCCATAGCTATAATTTTCCAGGAATCACGTTGTTTAAACTCTAAGAGTTTATCTAAGAGTTAGCTGAGTTAATTTACTCAAAGCTAACCAAAAGAAAAGTTTCCCACTGACCAGCAGTCAAAGGCAGTGACCTGGTATCTCTCTAAAACAACTTTTTTTGTGAAGCACTTTTCACAAAAAAATCCAAGACATCCAATATATTTGAAAAATGAAAGCAAGTAGGCACATTCCGAAGGTCTCAGAGACCCTTTCTCAAGAAGAGATGAATGTCTGCAGATGCTCTTTTCCCGACAGCTAGTGCAATGAGGGAATGCTAATTTCTCACAATGCCTGTGTCTCACCCTGTATTGTGATCCTCAGCTGAGCAGATCCGGGCTCTTTAGATCTCTGGAGGTCATCGGCAGTCACTCTGCTTAACAAAGGAAAAGAACATAGGAGGCGGCAACCATCATAAGTTATGAACTTGTCATATGTTCAAAACACAGACCTTTAATATTTCACACACAATGGCACATTTCATATTGAACATGGACCTTGAGGAAGCAGACTTAATCTTTATGCTGCTTATGGCCTTTTTTCCTTGGTGTTGATGATCGATTTCGATTGCTACACTGAACAATTATATCATCTCTGGAGGATATATAGAATATCTCTGGAACTACCAGAGCTGATTTTCACCAGGGCACTATTATGTTGATGGGCAGACAGCTCTTATTACAGTAGACTATATGTGTAATGAAGTGGGCAGACGAGGGAGTAAGGATCCAGGTGCAGCTTTATTTAAAGTCACAAAGTAAAGGGAAGTAGGAACACAGGAACAAATGAAACGTCCACGAGGGGAAAAATAAAGACATTAACACTAGATAATAACACAGGGAGTTTTCCAAGGAGGGAATAGGCAGGAACACGGACTAAGGTAGGATTCGGGAACAACCATGGACTGAACATGAAACACCAAACATTAAACAACGACTAACAAAGGACAAGGTGAACATGAGGGCCTAAACACAAAACCAAAGGGAAACTAAAGCCAATGGGAAAACTGAACTCAAAACAAGATAATGAGGCAATTAACTTAAACCAATAACAAAACTAGAACTGATAATAAAGTAATCAAACAATAAACCAATGAAAACCAGACACATAGACAAGGAGGGAAAACAGGACATGACAAGACTTCAAAATAAGAGTGTGTAAGGCTGGGTGCCAATGTGCCAATGTGTTTACATTCAAAGGCAAAGAGCCTTTGATGATCAACTTCGAGAAGATCAACAAATGAACTTTCTCACAATTAGCATCTCTTCCTGAGGCACCATACCCCACTGAGCGAAGACTGCAAATTCACACCTCATTGTTGCCCTTCCATATCTGTCCCATTCTCTTCCCTCTCTTCCTCATCCATTCCCCCTCAGCACAGAATCACCTCAAACTCACCTAATATCTGTATGTAACAAGAGACCATATCTGATGTATACAAATAATGTAACTAGTGTAACATGTTTGGTATCATTCAAAATGTCTCAGTGTGTCTGGTATAGTGTTTTGTCCCCAGGTTTATAAAACTCAATGACAACAAAGTTATAAGGTCTTTGCCAAATACTGAATAACTCTGGAGATCTAAACCCCTCCTTGAAGGTTTAACACCAGGAAGCCAAGAACCCATTCACCCCCAAATTCTCAAAGGACAATACCATTTGGTACACAATGTGTATTCTGTCTGGATATTTAAGGAAGGCTGGCCCAGAGCTCAAGGTTCTCTGTAGTCAGACGATCCCGCACACCTTGTGTGTAACTTTAATAACAGAAATCTGCATTCAGATTTCCCATGCTTTGCAATTACATGTAGTTCTAAATTGTCAGGTATGTTCTTTTGACTTGTTTCTTTATCTTGTGTTTTAAATCTTACCTGGCAAATAAATTGTTACTTTTTGATTTATTCTGTATTCCTCTGAAATCATTTATATCAGTACTGGTTCTTTAAAATAGGCGAAACTGCTCTGGAGGAACCGAGCAGGAGAATACCATTTTAGGAATCATTTATATCATAACTGAAGCTTTAATGTAGGAGGAAGCCACTTAAAGACTATCAGTTTGAATCCCATTAGAAACTGATCAAAAGGTAAATGAATAGAAGAGGATTCAGAGTAATCAATAACTTAAATGATTAAAATAAAAGAATGATCAGAAAGTATTTAGAGCTTTAATTCTAAATTAGAGGTCAACTTAAAAATGGAGTCAGATTAATATAAAATTGGAGTCAGATAAAATTAATAACGGGATGAATTTGTAAAGTGCAAATTATTAACAATAATTGCTTTACTTCAGTGCTCAGAAAAGACAGAACAACGTAGAGACCTTCAAGGGGCAAATCTATATGTTTTTAGCAGTTCAGCTTTGCCCCGTGTTTTTACAAGTGCATAAAACAAAAGGCAATACGGAACATAAAAGGTGCCAAAACTTAAAATAAAAGGTACACAAACCAAAGACGGTGTGGATCCTTACAATATGAAAGCTGTCATCATCGCCCCTTACTTAACTAAGGAAATGTGACTTTACCTAACCTCAATGAAGTCCCTTATTAACAAAATCTCATTGACAGCTATTCATAATGCATTACTATGATATGTGAACAGAATAAACTTTTTCATCACATCATCTTTAATCCAGAATATTACAGCCTAAATAATCAAAACATAAACAAGTTTTTTTTTCTTAATGGCTGTGTTAAGATTTCTAAATTGGAAAATTAATGTTAAAAGGTTATCAAATCATTCAACCAATCAATTCATAAACATTAATAAGTGCATCCTTTTACAAATCAACAATGTCGCGCCTCTAAGGTGGATGATATTTGTATGGGTAAATGTGTGCAATACATAATGGCAGATAAACTGCATATTATAATCTATTAGGAAAGCAAAATACAATTTTCAAGGGTATGGCAATGTTCATAAACATGACATACATTCTACCTACCTCTGCATCACCAGTCAACAGGAAAAAGCATAAAAGTGACCATTCATATTTGCCGTTTTACAATAAAGTAGAATATTGTTTGTGGTTCCTACATGATGCGCGTCTTCTAGTCACAATGAGTTAATTTCCAGACTTGCCCGGGACGTGACTTCATCCAAATAAAGTTGGTCGAGTTGTCAGTGGAACATGCTGTTACTGACAGACTTTAACCGCAGAGGAGTGCTCACTAATGTTTACCTGAATAAACGAAAGACGTCATCAACTGGCAATTTTTTTAATTAAAATCTGCATAATCGCTGTTTAGCTGCTACAGAGGGGGATTGGCCAAGCACTGCAATTTACATGCCTAAAAAAAGCTGCTTGAACAATCTTTTAGCACATGTTTGTTACAGGCATTCAAACGAACACAAGACTACAAGTTTACACAATGTATAACATAGAAAAACCTCAATCAGCTGCCGAATGGTTTAGTTGCAACATAGAGTCTGGCTAAGCGCGTCTAAAACAGCTGCTCGAATAGTCTTTTCAAATCACATGAAAATGTTTGCATTACGTTGTATGCATTCAAACATACACTGCTCAAAAAAAAGGAACACTAAAATAACATCCTAGATCTGAATGAAATAGTATTAAATACTTTTACATAGTTGAATGTGCCAAAAAAAAAAAAAAAAAAAAAAAAAAAAACGCTAATCTCTTTATCGTTTATGGCACAAATGATATGAAAGGCAGAATGTTATGGACTGAGAGTCAGTCACCATTCACAGCATCAAATATTTTTTACAATTAACGGTGACTGAGACTCAGTTCATAACATTCTGCCTTTCAGTAATGTCATAGACAGTAATGTCTTTGTATTGAAGGTCAAGTTTAATATATCTTTAAATTCATGCGCATCCATGCTCCGTATCTTCAAGTGAATGATGGCAATGGCGCAATCGGAAAAGAGCTATACACACAGGAATCTGTAACGCGTGTGCACACGAATGGTTTCTCGGCTCCGTATTAATTTGTGGAAATAAATATTTTGGCCTGCACTGCAATTTAAAAGAAAAAAAAACGGCTATGACCATAGCCTATCACTAGTCTTCCCTTCCCCCCACCCCCCAGTGACAAGGAACATGTCACTTTTACCTCAGACTCAATTGGAGCTGGTCATATACTTTACACACACACTTGAGTTAATTTGATTTACAGTTTTATTTACTCAATTGCCACAGAAAACTGTCTTTAAAAAGAAAACAAATTACAGATGAGGAGATCAGAGAAATATTTTTTTAATTCTGATGAGGGAAATTTTGACAATGAGGGAAGTGACACCGATGAGGAGATGCCCTCCAACCTCCAAGCCCTTGATGCTGAGGATGAAGATGCTTCAGCAACTGTTCCTACGCCTGTACACACAACACCAAGGGAGGTGGTAAGTTCTTCCTGCTGGAGTTTTAACAGTAATTTTACTCCTCCTGTACCTGGGGTTGCCTTTGATGACCGGACTTGCAGCGTACAAAACACTCCAGAATCACCCAATGAAGTCCAGTGTTTTAAGATGTTACTTACTGAGCAGCTAATTGAGGAAATTGTTGAGGAAACAAACCGCTATTGCCTCAGAACTGCAGGAGAACGCCACCTGAAGTGAAAGGCAAAATTGCAATGTGGGTTTCAACAAATGCTCACAAAATGTACACATTCCTGGTGGCAGGGCTGCTAATGGGAATTGTGAAGACTCACTTTGTGATTATTGGAATACAGATCCCTTGCTCCTGACACCATTTTTTGGGACTTTGTTTTCCCAGGACCGCCGCCTTCTGCTCCTCCACTGCCTACACTTCAACAACGCGATGGCAAATATCAACGACCCCCTGCAAAAAATCCAAAACAATTTCACTGCTTTCAAGTCATCCTTTCGTAACATCTTTGTGCCCTACAGGGATCTGTGCGTCGATGAAATTCAAGGGTAAGCTGGCATTTCGGCAGTTCATTCCAACTAAGCGCCACAGATTGAGTCAAATTTTGTGTTATGTGATGTGCTTACCGGTTACGTGCAGAACATTATCATATACAGGATCCACCACTGACATCCAGCACTATGAAGGCCATGGAATCTCATGTTGTCATGACATCACTGGCCCCATACTTGAAAAAGGGTCACATCATGTTCATGGACAACTGGTACAGTAGTCCCACACTGTTCCAGCACCTCCTGTCTCTGGACAGGAGCTTGTGGGACTGTACGAGCCAACAGGAAGGGAATGCCAACTTTCACCTGCAAAATGACAAAGGACCAGTTTGAATGTCGAGAAAATGGAACAACTAGCACTGAAAGGGCATGACGAGTGATGTTCACCTTCTTAACATGGTCTATCCATCCACCATGTCAGCCACTGAAAGGTTGATCACATCAAAGAAAGAAAGATGAAGCCTCTGTGTAATTGAATATAACAGGGGTGCCCACACTTTTTTGCATGATCTACTTTTAAATGACCCACTCATTAATATCTACCAACTAAAAAAAAAAAAAAAAAAAAAAAAAAAAAAACAGCTTGTTGGGACTACTGCATGTATCCCTACATGGAATTCATCTAATTAATAGAAAAATATGTTCAATGTTGATATCATTCAGTTTTAACACTAAACCCAAAACACCTACAGCACAATAGATTACAATAGCCAGGGCATTTACCTTATTCTAGTTTAGCATAATCCGGGCAGTAGCTGCTGGTAGCTAGACTTAAACACTGCTAGATCTGTTCTCAGTAAAGGCCCTTGAAAAGGCATGAACCTAGTTGCCATGCCAACTGATAACAAAAAAACCTCACCTGGTCAAGATGTACTCGTCAAGTGAAAGTCAGGGCAACCCTGGAATATAACAAGACATGAAAGGCTTTGATTGTACCAGAAAAGCCACCAAATGGTACAAGAACGTCTTTTACCTCCTTGACACTGCAGTGTTTGAGTACCACACACGCATTGAGTTAATTACTGATTTCTAAATAAAAGCAAATTTTTAAAAGTTAAACATTTGTATTAGTTAGTTATATTTCCAATGTTATTTATTGCATTTTTTCCATATAATTGGTTTATTGCTGGCTTTGTTTACCACAAATGCAATGTAATTGAAAGTAATGAATACTATTTATTAGTTATGGTTGCTTGTATTTAAATATTTATATTGTTAATCATTATATTGATATTTCTTTAAACTATTATTTATAAACAAATGCATAATAAAATCATTAAATAAAATTAAATTAAGAATAATTTTAATACTGAATTTCTCTTGTCTTTCACAGAGCAAACATTTCATACTAGTAACACATTTGAGCATCTAATGGTGATTGAGGAAACAGTGCGACTACACTGCATTACAAATGTTAAACATAGTATCCATGCCAACACAGGAACAAAACTTGCTTCAAACTTTATTTTAATTGTACAGCCAATTGTCATAATCTGTTTGTTGGAATAGGAGATAGTTGAGCCAAACCCATCTGACACAAGACAGATCATAATCCAAGAGACCCGATTTCAGTCATTAATGCAAAAGGTAAAATACACATTTTACAAAATTGAGTTGAGTATATTGCTGATGAATTGCAGATCATGTTACTTTCGATTGCAACATTCCTAATATTAGCATTAGAATATAGACTATACCTCACACAACAGCTTTTGTTCAAAGTGAACATGATAAAATATTAGATATGTGCAATATATATACCCATAACATTAGTGCAGTAAACTTAGTTTTATATTTGACATTCGTGACAATATTCAAACTCTCCGTGCCTATGACATACTCAAACCAACTTGGAAATGCACGAATAGGTTCTCTTTGCCAAGCACAAAGCTAAATTAAAAAAAATAATAATTTCATATCAAGTTTTAATAGCACTATAAATCAAACAATTTAACCATTTGATATGACATCACAAAAAATAAGAAATGTTCTTAAATATCCTTTAAGACACAAGACTCCATTTGTGGAATTTACATTCTAGATGTTTTCAAATAAATATATTTTTGTAATATTCTAATTCCAATAAACTCCATGACCATGTGACCTAGAGACATGAAATCAGCTGTAAAACACTCAGAATATTATTCATATAGCACAAGGCTTGTTTTTGGGAGTAAATAGTCACTACTTTTTATACAGATATTATAATTCTATAGTCACTGAGATTAACGGATTTATAGGGATAATTGAATCTGTATAAAAGTAGTGAACATTTACTCCCAAAAACAAGCCTTATACTATGAGAATATTATTCTTCATTTAGCACATTCTTATATACTCGTATAGTGTTTTGCAGCTGATTTAATGTCTCTAGGTCAAATGGTCATTGAGTTTAATGGAATTAGATTACAAACATTTACTTTATTTGAAGACACATAGAAAGTAAATTCCACAAACAGACCCGTGTCATGAAAGGAATATTTTTAAGAACATATCATATTTTGTGATGTCAAAATATCAAATGGTTAAATTGTTTAATTGACTTATAGGGCTAATAAATGTAGTCACTTAAGTTATTATTTATTTTTTACTTTTCCCTACACTGTTGGTAGGTCCAGTGGTAGCCGTGCACGGCCAACAGCTGAGACACTTCCTGAAAGACTTTTCCGTTTCACATAACGAGGGGAACATTTGCAACTTGTTTATTGACCACAGCGTGGTTTAGCGCACGTCCATTACTTTTTATAATTTGAAAGTTGCGAACAAATGATACCGCGATCGCTGTTGTCAACTTTAAAACTAGCGGGTTGATGTTCCGTGTCGGAAATCTTTGACGCGGTTAGTGACGATTCTCTGACCAATCAGTGATCAGCAGGATTTTGATGTCACATTTAGCATCGGCAAGGAACCTCAACCAAGGTGGTACTAAAAAAGTACCAGGTACTATCCACAGTGGAAAACCCCCAAAAAGCAAGCAGTCTCATTCTGTTTCATTCCTACTGACCGCCAGAGGCAGTATAAAACACTACTGGATTATCGCAGCACCAGCCAGATAGGTCGAGAGAATATACCAACAAAGTCACATAGTGACGTATGCTGAGCCCTGGGGGTTATAAACCACAGCCGCTCAGCACACTGCCTCTTTCGCTTTCTCGCTTGGTTGAGATAGGTTGTTTACCCAAGTGATATTGCGTTGTCAAGTGCAGCTTACAAGAGCAGCGAGATATCGTCCTCACAAGCTGTGTCAGCACGCATCTACGCCACTTCAACGGATTTGAAGTGTTTTTGGCCGCATTTTGGTGAGTTTTTAATTCTTTTCGTCGGTAACACTCTGTGCCTCTCGGTGCTATCCGGTGGCTGGTGTTTTCCACGCTATAAGTTAACGGTCTCCCGTTGACATTATCCTCATTCATTCAGTTTCTCTGAACTTTTTTCCTTGAACTTATGTGATACTCTGCGACACGCGGTTCAATTTATCGGCCATTTTAGACATTACCTGCTTGAATTAAACCTTACGGTTCTATCCGAAGGTGTTATTAGCGAGTAACTATGGCTCACAGCTCGATTGCCACTGGTTTCCCACTGACTTACAAGCTGTGCCCTAATAATCTCCTCCCGGACGACGGTCATGACATCTGCCCGTCGTGTTTGGGTGTTCAACATCTGAGAGAGGCTCTCACGGACCCGTGTCTGCACTGCAGTCTTTTACCTATGTCGGAACGGCGGCTCCGTCTTGCTGAGTTAGACCCCAATTCAACGGTGAAACTCGGGCAGTTGGATTTAGCCCCTTCTAGCACTCAGAAGCGTAGGGCGTCTGCGGCAGCCGGCGCTCCCCTCCCATCTAAGAGGAGGGCTACAATTCACTCTCTAAGACGGTTTCTGTACTTTCTTCAGAGATGGCGGAGCTGAAACGCCCGCTTCACTCGCTTCAGCCTGTCACATCTGCTACACCTGTGAAGATGACACAGGTGGATGAGAATGTTCTGAATCGTGGAACTGGGGAAAATCACTTGATTCCCCTCGTTTTACACATCATTCTGAATTGGATGTGCTTTCTACGATTGCTTCTGATTCTTTTTTTCATGATCATGGGAATGCTGTGGATGTTGCGGCGCAACCATCACCTCAAGAAGTTTTCGCTGGTTTTCCAGCAACGGAGGGGTCTAGTGGGGGGGTCAGTTCAGTCATCTGGGCAGGCTCTGCCCTCTTCTGATGATACTTTGGCTGTGCTTCGAATGGCTCTTGCTCGCCTAGGACTTGATGAGTCGCCTGTCCAATCTGCCCAAACCAATGTCTTTTTCAGGCAGGCCACAGCTGCGACTTCTTTTGCCATGCCACAATGTAAGGATTTTGTGGCTGAATTTTCAAATGCCCTCACTGGTTCTGGTCCGCCTAAACGACGCTCAAAGATTGCTCGGACATTAGCATCTATGGCTGAAGCAGATTCCATCAGGGTGAGCCGTGCTCCAGAAATAGAGCAGTCTGTTGCAGCTTTGGTGGTGTCTCCTGACGAGGCTCTACGAGGGAATGTGCAATGTCCCAGTGCGCAATGTGGTCGCACAGATTCCTTATTAAAAAAGGCATACGAGTCTGTTGCTTACAAACCCGTGCAGAAAACACAATCTGTCAGTTAATACTTGCTGCTACCAGTACGCTAGAACCAGCAAATGTTGATCCTTCAATTTCACAGTTTCTGCAAACGGCTCTTTTGGCAACGGGCCATGTAACCCGTGAGCTGGGTAGCCTTGCAGCCACGCTTCTGGCAGCCCGCCGCCAAGTGTGGCTTGCCCAAGCACGGCTGCCTGAGGACTGCAAGAAAACCTTGAGAGATCTTCCATTCGTTCCCGGGCATCTTTTTGGTCCTAATGTTCCGGAACTGTTGGAAAAGAGGGTAAAGCTGTCTGAGGCCACTCGTCAACTGACGCAGGTACAGCGCAACCATACCTTTAGGATGCCAGCAGTTCAGGCCCGACATCGCTATGCCACACCGGAGCAATATTTCTGCCAGAACGCTACACCTCAGTCACAGCCCCCTCAAAGGCCTCGGGCTACTGAGAATGCTAGAGTTTTTCGGCCACCTCATCGACATTTGCCAGGAGGACCCCGTCAGCGCCCCCCCGCGACCACTAAAAGTCGCACACATAAAGCCTGAGATACTAAGGCCGGCAGTCGATCGTTTCTAAATAGAACAGATAGAGTACTGGAGGACCAACACAGCAGACCCTTGGGTTTTGGCGACACTGAGCAGGGGATATACTCTACAATTTCGACGCCGGCCTCCCAGATTTTCAAGAATCGTTCCTACTGTTGTCAAAAATGCAGTTTGTTCAATGGCCCTCTCTCTGGAAATTGAAAGATGCATACTTTCACATCCCAATTGCTGTTCATCACAGAAAGTTTCTGCGTTTCAGTTTCCTGAATCAAGCCTACCAGTTCAAGGTTCAACCTTTCGGTCTTTCCCTTGCTCCTCGTGTCTTCACAAGGTGTGTGAGCGCAGCTCTGTCTCCTCTTTGGATGAGAGGTATGCGTATTATGCCTTATCTGGACGACTGGCTTCTTTGTGCCCCCACAAAACAGCAGACTGTGCAAGACTCCAGACTGCTTTTGAGACATGTGCAGAAGTTGGGTTTTTCTGTGAACGAGAAAAAGAGCTGTCTGAATCCAACACAGACCACTACGTTCATAGGAATAACCCTGAATTCCCACCAAATGTCTGCCTCCCTCTCTCAAGAACGTGTGACGAACATTCTACAACTCTTGGCTCGCTTTCACCCGAGTGTGTCTTTACAGTACCAGGTAGTCCTACGACTAATAGGGATGTTAACTGCTGCTACAGTGGTGATTCCCCTGGGTTTACTCCACCTCAGACCACTTCAGTTGTGGAACAACAGTTTGCAACTAGATCTCACCAGACACCGCCATCGACTGATTGTAATTTCTCACCGTTGCTTACAGGCATTGAGGTGGTGGAGGCAGGTGGATTTGTTGAAGACAGGAGTGCCCCTGGGTGTTGTTCCCTCTCGACGGGAGTTGGTCACGACCGATGCTTCCCTCACAGGGTGGGGGGCAACATGGAACCAGAGGGGTATTTGCGGGCGCTGGACACCGACCCAGACCACAGAACATATCAACCTTCTGGAACTACGTGCAGTGTTCATGGCTTTAAAGTTTTTCATGCCAGTCCTGACAGGCCGCCATGTTCTCGTTCGGTCCGACAATACCTCAACAGTGTTCCATCTATACCACCAGGGCGGCACGAAATCCCGCAGGTCTCTACAGCTTATGCACGAGATCCTGACATGGTGTCAGCCGCGGCTCGCTTCACTGAGGGCAGCTCATATTTCAGGAGCATGCAACCAGACAGCGGATGCTCTTTCCAGGGATCGGGTACATCCAGGAGAATGAAGACTTCATCCAGATTTTGTGCAGGAGATCTGGCTACGATTTGGAAGAGCAGAGGTGGATCTTTTTGCTTCGGAGATGACCACTCACTGTCGTCTATGGTTCGCAAGGACAGAAGTGTCCAGCCCCTTGGGCCAGGATGCGCTGTCTCACGAATGGCCAAACTGCCTACTATATGCGTTCCCACCTATCCCTCTGTTATGGGAGGCGTTACACAGGATCTCCCTGTGCTATTCGTGGCACCACGATGGCCAGCCAGACCATGGTTTCCTTTGTTGCTAAGACTTCTGTCAGGCAATCCATGGAAGCTTCCCCCCAGGAAGGACCTCCTCTCCCAGCTGGAGGCCAGCGTCTGGCACCCGGATCCAGCTCGCCTGCAGCTTTGGGTCTGGCCATTGGGTTAAATCCTTCTCTGGAACATTGTAATCCTGCGGTTATTCACACAATCTCCAATGCAAGGGCTTCTTCCACACGACAGATCTATACTGCCCATTGGAGGCTTTTTTCTGCATGGTGTGAGAAGCAAGGGCTCGATCCTGCAACGTGTGACATTCCGAGCATCTTAAGTTTTCTTCAACATTTTCTGGAGGAGGGCAGAGCGGCTTCCACGTTGAAAGTGTATGTCGCTGCGATTTCTGCATATCATGTTCCAATTGGTGGATCTTCTCTGGGATCTCACAGTCTTGTCTGCAGTTTTCTGAAGGGTGCACGCCGTCTTAAGCCTGCTCGGAATCCTTACTTTCCCGTGTGGGATTTGCCACTCGTGCTTGCTTTCCTTTGCTCATCCCAGTTTGAGCCCTTGCAAAGCATTGATGTGAAATGTTTAACCTTGAAGACTGCCTTTTTGTTGGCTATTGCTTCTGCAAAACGAGTCAGTGAGTTACACGCACTGTCTGTTAGCGAATTGTGCTTGCGTTGGTTGCCAGATGACTCCGGGGTAGTCCTATGACCCAATCCTTCTTTTCTTCCTAAAGTCCTTCTTCCTCAATTCATTAACCAGCACATTGAACTGGCCTCTTTTCAGACTTCTTCAGGGTCTGATTCAAGTGCTCAATTTTTGTGTCCTGTTCGTGCTTTGAAGTGTTATGTGGACACTACTGCTCAATATAGACAGGCAGACCAGTTATTTGTCTGCTATGGTGGTGTGAGGAAAGGTGCTCCAGTGTCGAAACAGAGGTTGTCAAACTGGATAGTGGAAACTATTATACTGGCTTACAAGGCAGCAAGGCAACCATTGCCCCAGGGGCTGACTTGCCATTCCACTAGGGCCATCTCATCTTCATGGGCTGTTTTTAGAGGAGTTTCGTTGGCGGACATCTGCACTGCCGCAACCTGGGCTTCCCCATGCACATTTGCCAGGTTTTATAAGGTCAATGTTGCTGCTCATCATGCTGTGAGTTCTGCAGTTCTTCAGGAGCGGCCTTAATTTTTCAACAGGTCAGTGGCATTCCTCATGACTATGTTGGTATGGGTCATCCAGTAGTGTTTTATACTGCCTCTGGCGGTCAGTAGGAATGAAACAGAACGTTAGTTACACAGTCATGTAACTGTGGTTCTGTGAATTCCGGATGACCGCCAGAGTTCTTGGTCACTCGGAATGCGCGAGAAAGGCGTACCGAGGCAGTGTGCTGAGCGGCTGTGGTTTATAACCCCCAGGGCTCAGCATACGTCACTATGTGACTTTGTTGGTATATTCTCTCGACCTATCTGGCTGGCGCTGCGATAATCCAGTAGTGTTTTATACTGCCTCTGGCGGTCATCCGGAATTCACAGAACCACAGTTACATGTGTAACTAACGATTTGTACCATGCAGTGGAAAAGACCAATAAGCATGAGATGGAGTTGTGGAGCACGGAACCGTTCTGAAAACACGGTAACAATGGTCTAACTTAATCTAGACTGGACGAGCAGCACAAATCAATTTTGAAGTGGGTAGATTTTTTATTTAAATTGCAAAGGGCTGACATGGTCCTGACTGCAAAATGAGCAAAGAGGAAGATGAGCAGTAAAGTAGTAAGACACTCAGTATCTGAGAGCTGTGCAACACTACCATTTGTGTTGCCAATGTTGAGAGTACCACGCACTGAAGCATTAATGAGAACTGAAATATAAGCAAAAGTTAGTTACCACAAGTGCAATGTTATGAATGCTGTTTAGTAGCTGTTATGTGCTTGTATTTCTTAAAATTTATACTATTAATCATTGACTTCTAAAAAATAAAAAATAAACACCCCCACACACACCCTTAACTCGCAGAGCAAAGATACATGTTTCTGTATACACAGATCATAATCAGACTTGTCATAATTTTGTAAACTGTATTTTGCCTTTGCATTAGAGTATATTGCTGATGAGTTACATATCATATTAGCATTAGAATAGACTAGACCTCACACAACAGCTTTTAATCAAAGTGAACACGATAAAACATTAGATATGTGCAATATGCCCACAACATTACACAAGCAGTGAACAGCACGAGCGATTACGCAAATTACAAAAACTACATATCATAAACATACTATTAATGCATTAACAATGTCTACACGTGTTTGCAAATACTTTTCCAACAATTCTCAATTGAAAAAGACTAAACTAACTTACCAGTAGCAATCCTGTGATGCGTTGTCAGAAAAGTTGCACGTGGGAGTGAAATTCAAAGTACGAGGAAAATAAATGTCAATATAAACCATTGGATAAAACATTTATAGTTTATTCAGGTTTTAAACCAACGAGGAAGGGTTTAAAGTGAAGAACAAGCGAAATGCTTACCTATACTCTGTCCACCAGCTCCAAGCGTGACAAAACAGTGGTAAACCGTCATGTGTTACGTCCCTCCCCGTTTAGGGTTTGGAAGGGGGTAAAAGGAAATAAGAATGAAAAAAAAAAAACCTTAACAGGCTGCGAGAGTGTCCTCTCCTGTCCCAGCTCTCACAAAGGCCACTCCAATCTTGAGTCAAGCAATCATTTATTCACAAGATTACACAAAAGAAAAAAGGAAGCTTCAAAAGGGGACCAGGCCAAAACATACATTTCTTCTGACTAGTTATAAGGGGTACTTTCTAGACTTCACAAATAAATTAAATCAACATAACTCTTCCCTTACTTCCTCTCCAAACCAAAAACAGGGGAAAATATGATCAGTAACAAAAATGGAATCCTCCTCCCTACAGCTTCCAAAACAGAACCAAAGATAACCAAATGCGCTTAAGATTCTCTGATTATCAACATATACTAAAGAAATGAACACTTACCACCATTACTTAACTAAGCAACCGGTTGTACCACAATAAAAGGTTACAACTACAATAAGTTGAACAAACGCTTGACATGTCACAATAACAGCACAATTGCTAATTGTCTGGAGCAGGCGTAAACAGTCTCAGCAGCCTGGACACCAAAAACATAGACATAATAAATACATAGACGCCCTATTGGCCGCTTTGGAACGTTGCTGCGATACGTCAACGCGTCCGCCATTTTGCGGAGGGCAAGACTGCGTTGTAATCAAATGCAAGTAAACGGGTGAGTTGCGGTTTTTCTGGATAAAAACAAAAATAACGTTTACATTTATCAACCGATTTCAGTGGTTCGTACATGGTGTACAGAAAGTTCCATCTCTAGTTATTTAAAATCTCGATAGTTAGACTTATAACATTTTATTTTTTAAATAAGGAATTGTCAAAGCTCAGGCTTGTCATGTATTTGGCTTTTTATTCTTGGATAAGAATTGTGAAGACCCCCATACTGAGATATAATTTAATTTTCATATTAAATGAAATAAAGTTTTCCTATTGTGGAAAAAACATTTTCTGTCTTTAATCCGATTTTAGCTTCTCTTGTGCTTACAATTGAGCCATTGAGAAAATAAAACAAATCAGCAAATCACACATGCAGGTGCTTTCTGTATTTTTATAGCACTAAAATATTGGATATTTACAGATAGATACTCCAAATATACAATAACAAAGATAACTGATGGATCCTTTATGATAATACATATTATATGGACGGTCCAACTACAGTGCAATGCAAATAGTAAATATAAGATAAAGTGAGAAGTAATAGTAAATAGTTTAGTGTATAGTCAATAAAATAAAATAGTAATGAATAGTATAATTATATAATATCATAAGTACAATAATATAATAATTATAGGTAATAGCATATACTTTATGTATAATACTATAATAATTTATAATATTTGCTGTATACTGTTTGTTTATTTTATTGACTATACACTAAACTATTTACTATTACTTCTCACTTTATCTTATATTTACTAGGGCTGCACAATTAATCGAAATAAAATCGAAATCGCGATATGACCTTGTGCGATTATTAAATTGCAAAGAGCTGCGAATTAAATAAATAAATATTCTGCTCTCTTCAAAGTTTATTTGCACCGCTGTCCGGTCTATATTAAGTTAGCACATTGTAACAGTGTTTTTAGAGCGGTTCTGTGCTCCACAACTCCCTCTCATGCTTACAGTAACAGAAGTGCTCCGAGTTCGGTTCCGTTTGCTCACGTCCACTAAACGCGTTATTTACACTAAACTGGCGCGTGCTGCGTGAAGCGTTTTTTTATTATTATCTGCGGTAGCAGCATCGCAGTCTCCGCAAGGAACAGGTATCATAATAATAACGCAGAATACAAAATGACTGCTGAGCAAACATCATTAACAGTAACATCTGTAGAGACCAGAAACATCTCTTCCTCAGCGTGTTGCCCTTATTACACTCCCCACGGAAACAAGTGAAAGCGGAACTAATATTACTAACATCCAACAAAATGAAAAGGAACATACATATAATAAATCTATATCAAATATTTAGTTACTATAATATATTGCATTACTAAATTAAATTTAATAAAATAATGAATAAAAATAATAAAATTAAATGGTGTCAAACTAATCAAAACTTTCACTAAGTTTAATTACATAAATGGATTATCAGTTCAACTTCAGTTTGACATTAAGCCTCATTCTTTAGGACTATCTTATATACAGTAAAGAATAGTTTATATAAGCATACTAGTTTTTAAGGCCTAGAATAAATATAACATTTATATTTTAAAATAATGTTTTGTGTATACTGAATTATTGACTGACAGTGAAAACTAGGCAACAACTATGGTTTTACCAACAGGGAAACGTAGTTAACAGTGACATTGAGCAGAAAGCTTACATAACCAGTTTTGACAGCTGCTGATAAAAGTTAAATGATCAGCATCAATTGATGAGATGAAAAGAAAATTGTAGATCAGTATCGGATGTTAAAATCCTGATTGGAGCATCCCTAATATTCAAGTTGACTGTTTCAAAAACTAATGATGGTGATTAGTGGGCTGAGACCACAAAATGGACAAAAACAGATACACGGTGGATGGTAACATTTGGATATGAAGATGATCATTGTTTCACTGTTTATATATTTATTTGTTTGTGGTTGAACTGAAAAAAGTCTCAGTTTGGTTCTTTTTTAAGAGGGCTCAAATGTGAAAACCCCAGTAACCTTTTTGCAGTTCAACATGTGGAAAACATTACCATCATAATCGCAGTTCAAAGCGCAATCGCAATATTTTTCAAAATAATCACAATACGACTTTTTGTCCAAATCGTGCAGCCCTAATATTTACTATTTGCATTGCACTGTAGTTGGACCGTCCATATAATATGTATTATCATAAAGGATCCATCAGTTATCTTTGTTATTGTATATTTGGAGTATCTATCTGTAAATATCCAATATTTTAGTGCTATAAAAATACAGAAAGCACCTGCATGTGTGATTTGCTGATTTGTTTTATTTTCTCAATGGCTCAATTGTAAGCACAAGAGAAGCTAAAATCGGATTAAAGACAGAAAATGTTTTTTCCACAATAAGAAAACTTTATTTAATTTAATATGAAAATTAAATTATATCTCAGTATGGGGGTCTTCACAATTCTTATCCAAGAATAAAAAGCCAAATACATGACAAGCCTGAGCTTTGACAATTCCTTATTTAAAAAATAAAATGTTATAAGTCTAACTATCGAGATTTTAAATAACTAGAGATGGAACTTTCTGTACACCATGTACAAACCACTGAAATCGGTTGATAAATGTAAACGTTATTTTTGTTTTTATCCAGAAATACCGCAACTCACCCGTTTACTTGCATTTGATTACAGCGCAGTCTTGCCCTCCGCAATATGGCGGCCCGTTGACGTACGCTCCAGCGGCCAATAGGGCGTCTATGTATTTATTATGTCTATGACCACTGGCACAATCATGCTTTTTAGAAGTACTGGCAGACCTCCACCTACATCTGTCTCCCTCTCCGATGTGGCTGAATCACCAGTTGGAAAAATCTGTTTTTCTCAACTTCCTCGTGAGAATAAGAACATTCGTGCTTTATTTCAGAAAGAAATTGTCTCTATTCCAAATGTTACTTTTTATTGGAACCGATTTGTAAATGACATTGATTGGAAAAAGGTTTGGATGATTCCTCACTGATACCTGATAACAAACAAGGTGAAGGAAGTGTCATTCAAAATAATTCACAGATACTACCCTGCTAATCATTACATGGTTAAATATAAAAGAGACATCAATACAAACTGTTCTTTTTGTGAAGTCCACCCAGAAACTGTCTTGCACCTCTTTTGGCATTGCTCACACACCAGAACTTTTTGGCAAAACTTCAGCAGATTTATCATTGACCATATTTATAAAAACTTTGCCTTATTGTGGGAGAATGTTATATTTTGCTTTTATAGAAGGCAAAGTAAAGAAAAGATATATTTTATTATAAATTTACTAATTCTGTTGGCTAAATATCATATTCATAAATGTAAATTCAGCTGTAAAAAAACTAATTTTGTACCTTTTCTCCATGAAGTTGTACATTATATTAATTTGATTTCTGGCTCCAACAACAAAAAGGCAGTTAAAACTATCAATATATGGTCCTTTTTTTCATTATAATAACCTATATGCTTCCCCTGGCAAAATTCTTGTATTTTGTTTACAAATTATGTTTGAAAATTGTTATGTATTTGCTGATATGTCACTTGTGATTTGTATCTGTTTTTGCAATAAAAAAAAAAAAAAAAAAAAAAAATGTCTATGACCAAAAAGGCCTCTCTCAAGTCTCTTCTTCTTCAATTTTTAAATGGCGGTTGACAACTATTTGCTGCATTACCGCCACCGCTGGACTGGAGTATATAACAGGACTTACATATTTTCTATAAAATTAAATTCTTTTTAAAAGCCCTGTATTCTTTAAAAACAAAAACAAAAAATGAAAAATATTCCCAGCATTTCTTTGTAAAATATTCCTAAATTCAAAGATAACTTCATTGGCTACTACTTGAGCAATAAACCTCTGCCTATCTTGATAATATTTTTGACAATGAATCAATACATGCTCTACTGTTTCAGGGCTACGCCTGATACAATACCCACAGTTACCATCAACATGCTTTTTCATTAGAAATAAGGTACTATTAAGTCTGGTATGCCCAATTCTCAGCCTGGACAATACCACTTCCTCATGTCTAGTTCTAATCGAATCTGCATACTTTTTAACTTTAGGCTGTATACTAAAAAGATGTCTCCCAAAGGATTCATTATCCCAAAAGAATTGCCATTTTTTCATGAGTTCTTGTTTTAATAAATGCTCTTAACCTCTGCTTTGCTGTATTTTATGTCAACATCAATGTTGTCTTTCCCTGCTGCTTTCTTGGCATGTATATCAGCCAGCTCATTCCTCTCCACCCCTATGTGGGCTGGAACCCATAAGAAGGAAAATTTTAAACCCGCCTTTTGTAATCCACTCGCTAACTGTAAAATATCCAGAAGAATGTCATTCCTGGACCCTGAGTGGGAATTCTGGACACTTAGAAGAGCAGAACTAGAGTCAGATGCTATAACTACTTTTCTATTACCCCCATTACTTTCTACCCATAACAGGGCAAACCATATAGCTACAAGCTCTGTCGTATATACAGCCAAATCATCATTTAGCCTTTTACCTACAACCAACCCCAATTCAGGCACCACATACGCCACTCCCACCCTTTTATCAGTTCTTTTCGAAGCATCTGTAAATATGATTATGTCCTGCCTGTATTGTTCTGCTATATATCTACTAACTCTCCATTTGTCCACTCCCTTATCCTGCTTTTCTTCAAGTAGCCCTAGATCCACTTTTAATTCCTCAAAAGTCCAGGGGGGATCTGTAGAGTATGGTACTATAGTACTATAGTACAGATATTAAGTTCACTTAACCCCATATTCTCAACTTTTTGTTTGATAGAACATCCAAAGCTTTTAACTCCCTCATTTAGTCGCTCTTGACAATTCCTTAAGACTGACTGTGCAATGTGATCATCATTATGTCCCTTAAGATTAGCCCAGTACACTAGGGCAAGTTGATCTCTTCTCAAGTACAAGGGCATCTCCCCCACCTCCACTTGGATGGCTGCCACTGGTGAGGTTTTGACAGCTCCACTACATATTCTCAAGGCTTGGTTTTGCATTACATCAAGTTTATATAATAATGACTTGGAGGCTGACCCATATGCTACACATCCATAATCAAACACTGATCTCATTAGCCCAGTGTAAATTGATCTCAATGCTGACCCAGATGCACCCCACTCAACCCCACACAAGCATCTCATTACATTTAGAATTTTCTTACACTTATCCACCATCTTCTGTATATGAAAGGCCCATGTCAACTTCTTATCAAACCATACTCCCAAATATTTAAAAACCTCAGTTCTTTCCAGCTCTCTACCTGACAGGTGAATTTTAAATTCAGGTCTTATGTTCCCCCTAGAAAAGAACATAACTTTTGTTTTCTCTACTGAAATCCTAAATCCCCACTGTACTGCCCATTTCTGGACTTAATTTACTGCAATCTGCATTTTCTTTACTATGAAGTCTAAATTCCTCCCTTTCTTCCACATGGCTCCATCATCAGCAAACAAAGCTACTCCATCAAGCCCCTGCACATTTTTAAATATCTGATCTATCATTATAGCAAAAAATATAGGGCTAACAATACTCCCCTGAGGAGTACCATTCTCAGTTATATATTCAGCACTTAATTCCCCATTTATTTTAACCCTTAAACTTCTTTCAGACAAAAAGGCTTTTATCCACTGGAGCATTCTACCCCCAATCCCCATTTGCTGCATCCTAATTAACAGGCCATTTGTCCACATCATATCGTACACTTTTTCAATATCAAAGAATACTGCCACCACTGATTCTCTATTTACTTGAGCTCTCCTTATAACATCTTTCAAGCATACTACAGGGTCCATTGTACCTCTACCTCTTCTAAAACCACTCTGGTAGCTATTCATAAGCCCCTTAGACTCCACCCAGTAATTCAACCTATCATTTACCATTTTCTCCATAGTCTTTCCCACCTGAGAAGTTAAGGCTATTGGCCTATAGCTACTTGGATTGTGAGGATCTTTACCAGGCTTCCTAATTGGAACAATTATGGATTCTTTCCATTCCTTAGGAATCATTCCTTCCATCCATATCTTATTAAATAGCAGCAACAGCTTATCTTTCCCTATATCACTCAAGTTATCCAACATATCATAACAAATTAAATCCCTCCCTGGAGCGGATTTTCTTAACTTCTTTAGGGCAATATTTAGTTCTGTTCTAGTAAAAAAATCATTAATCCTGCCTCCTGCCTCATTCACACTCTCATCTGGATTAGAATATCTTAAAATTGTCTCTTCCCTTCCTTTCTTTTCCTCCAGACTTAAGTTATCAGAACTATGCACTCTAGCTAATGTTTTTGCAATCACTTCTGCTTTATCTTTACTCGTAGTTACAATATTCTCTCCATCTATGAGCATAGGATAACCATAATTTCTGTCTATTCCTTTCATTTTCTTGATCATACCCCAGATCCTCTCTAAAGGGGTAGTCCGCCCCACAGAATCACAAAATCTCCTCCAGTATTCCTTTTTTGCTTTCCTGACAGCTGTTCTCACCACAGCTTGTGTTCTCTTGTACTCAATCAAGCACTGAAAATTATGGGACTTCTTCAATTTCCTAAACGTTCTATTCCTTTCTTTAACTGCTTCCTGACACTCTTTCGACCACCAAGGAACTATTTTATTTATAGACCTGGGTTCTGACTTTGGAATAGCAACCCCTGCTGCATCCACTATACTTGAGCTAATTTCTCTACATAGCTCTTCAGCACTCATATTTCCTTCAACAATTGACAACCACTCATCACTGAATTCTCTAAACTTCTCCCAATCAGCTTTTTCTAATATCCATCTTCCTCCTCTCATTTCACCGTCTTTTTGCAACTCTACCCCTACCTGAACTCTAATGGGGTAGTGGTCACTCCCAATTGTATTATCCTCAAGAACTTCCCACTCGCACTTATTAGCTACATTCCTGGACACTATAGTCAAATCTATTGCTGACTCTGTTCCTCTAGAAATGTCTACCCTAGTGTTAGATCCATCATTTAGACAAACTAACCCCTCTTCCTCCATAAACTCTTCTAGGACAATCCCATTATCATCATCCCTATCACCCCACAGTGTGCTATGCGCATTAAAATCCCCACACCAAATTATTCTTCCAGACAGTTCCTTCCAAATTCCCTCAAGTTGTCTCATTTCCAACTGTCTACATGGATTATACATATTAATAATCAATATTTTACCATTTTTAGACCAAACTTCAACAATAATATACTCCAAATCATCTCCTTTCCTTACTTCCCTGAACTGGAGCCCCCTCTGAATGAATATAACTACCCCTCCACCTTTACCAGATTCCCTGACCCTTCTTACTGACATACACTCACCTAAAGGATTATTAGGAACACCATACTAATACTGTGTTTGACCCCCTTTCGCCTTCAGAACTGCCTTAATTCTACGTGGCATTGATTCAACAAGGTGCTGAAAGCATTCTTTAGAAATGTTGGCCCATATTGATAGGATAGCATCTTGCAGTTGATGGAGATTTGTGGGATGCACATCCAGGGCACGAAGCTCCTGTTCCACCACATCCCAAAGATGCTCTATTGGGTTGAGATCTGGTGACTGTGGGGGGCATTTTAGTACAGTGAACTCATTGTCATGTTCAAGAAACCAATTTGAAATGATTTGAGCTTTGTGACATGGTGCATTATCCTGCTGGAAGTAGCCATCAGAGGATGGGTACATGGTGGCCATTAATGGATGGGCATGGTCAGAAACAATGCTCAGGTAGGCCGTGGCATTTAAACGATGCCCAATTGGCACTAAGGGGCCTAAAGTGTGCCAAGAAAACATCCCCCACACCATTACACCACCACCACCAGCCTGCACAGTGGTAACAAGGCATGATGGATCCATGTTCTCATTCTGTTTACGCCAAATTCTGACTCTACCATCTGAATGTCTCAACAGAAATCGAGACTCATCAGACCAGGCAACATTTTTCCAGTCTTCAACTGTCCAATTTTGGTGAGCTCTTGCAAATTGTAGCCTCTTTTTCCTATTTGTAGTGGTGATGAGTGGTACCCGGTGGGGTCTTCTGCTGTTGTAGCCCATCCGCCTCAAGGTTGTGCGTGTTGTGGCTTCACAAATGCTTTGCTGCATACCTCGGTTGCAACGAGTGGTTATTTCAGTCAAAGTTGCTCTTCTATCGGCTTGAATCAGTCGGCCCATTCTCCTCTGACCTCTAGCATCAACAAGGCATTTTCGCCCACAGGACTGCCGCATACTGGATGTTTTTCCCTTTTCACACCATTCTTTGTAAACCCTAGAAATGGTTGTGCGTGAAAATCCCAGTAACTGAGCAGATTGTGAAATACTCAGACCGGCCCGTCTGGCACCAACAACCATGCCACGCTCAAAATTGCTTAAATCACCTTTCTTTCCCATTCTGACATTCAGCTTGGAGTTCAGGAGATTGTCTTGACCAGGACCACACCCCTAAATGCATTGAAGCAACTGCCATGTGATTGGTTGATTAGATAATTGCATTAATGAGAAATTGAACAGGTGTTCCTAATAATCCTTTAGGTGAGTGTATATCCATTTATACCAAAGTCTAACCTTGGGATCAGCCAAGATTCTTGAATACATATAACATTTGGTTTTACCTCAAGATCTTCAACATATTTCTTAAATTCTTGTTCATTAGAAATCAAACTCCTTGCATTCCATTGGATGATATTTAAAACCATTAAAATTATCCTTAACATGACTGGTCTTGAGATGACTCCTCGACGGTATTATCTTCTGATTCATTAAGATAATCTACGACATTCCCCCATTCCAACCCTTGCACATTCAAAAACTTTTTGGCTGATTTAACTATGATCCTGATCCTATCTGTTCTACTTTTTATTTGTGCTGCTCCATTAATAACATCTGCCATAAAGAGCACAAAATCCAGTTTCTTTACAATCAGAGTGTCTTCTTGAATTTTTTTACATACTGTACACTCTCCTTCCATTTTGCTTTTAACCTTCTTTGCCTCAGGGATTAGCTTAGGGATTTGCTTCACTTTCATCTTCTGAACTTCTCTCATGCATTTATAAACCTCACATCCTCCATACGCTGCACTATGGTCGCCACCACAATTGCAACATTTTTGAGTTACCCCTTCTTCGCATTCACCATACTTATGTTCTCCTCCGCACTTACTACACCTAATCTTCCCTTTGCACACAGCAGCCACATGCCCATACCTTTGGCAATTGAAACACCTCAATGGAGGAGGGATGTATACCCTGACATTATAGCTCATGAATCCAATAAATACCTTCTCAGGGAGTCGGTTTTCATCAAACGTTAGCAATATTGACAAGCTATCACTCAAAACACCATCTTTTTTCATTTTCAGACGCTTGGCTTCTTTTATTTTCACATTTTTTATGTTTCCCATCAACTCTTCAATTGAATCTTTAACTGGGATCCCAGTTATAACTCCTCTGATCAATTCCTTGTCACAAGCTATTACACATCTCACTCCCTGTCCATTCATCTTTCTTATCTTAACTGCTTTCTTCTGTTGTTCCTCATCAATACATTCTACCAACAATGACCCATTCCTCAATTTTTTCGCACTCATTACTTCCCCTATCTCCTTATGTACACATTTCGTTAGCTGGATAGGACTCCAATCAGAAAAAGATGCTCCTTCCTTTACTATGGAAATAAATACCTTATATGCTTCCTTCCTTACAGACATATCCATATCCTCATCATCTTGTTTATTATTACATTTCTTTTTCTTGCGTTTTGGCCTACCTTCCTCTCCAAACCCACACTCAGATTCATCCATCCCCCACTTCATACAATTAACTCCAGTCCAGCAGCAGCTTGTCGACTGAATCCCACGGTTTGCCTGGCTTCCCTGTCAGCACGTTGTATGTTTAGGAAAGAAAGCGAATATCCACGCCATTTCGAAACACCGCCTCGTTCCAGCCGGTACAGCCACCGCCTCTCTCAAGTGAAGCCACTCCCCAGCTTTATATTCATGCTCTCTATCAGCAACCAATCAGAACAAGGCAGCAATCAGCAGGTAACCACTGAAGGCTGGTGTCCATTAACCTTTGCAAAGAGGAGAGAGAAAGGAAAGAGAGCAAAACACCACAAAATACTGCCACAACACTTAAACAGGAAGCAATACAATTAACACCGTTCATGGCTCACATAACTAATTACGCCTTGGGACGTAACACACGTGACAAGCTTAGTGCGTCACACTGGAGTTTAAAATTTGCTACGTTGTAAAATATCTGCCGGAAAAAAAATTACGCTGTGGGGATCAGTTAAATCATTTAGAATTTAAGGCGAAAGAGTTAACATTCGCTCCTCCTTTTTAACTGTTTGTAGAACAAAGCGATTAAAGTGTCATGTCTTGTCTGAAGGAGAAATTGTTTGTTTTTACTGTTTCGGTCAGGTGTGACTTGGTTGTGGTTGTTTTGTTATGCAGAATATATGATGTTTTTGAGCTTTTCTAAATAAATATACTATCAATAATCTCTTTGGTTTGTGTTAATGAGCCGTTAATCTGGCTCTGGTGTAAATCTTTTGAGGCTGGAAAATATGGAATATATATATATACACACACACACACACACACACACACACACACATATATATACATATATATATATATATATATATACATACATACATACACACACCACCTATTTTCAGTTATTATCAAAGACAGAAAACACACATATATAAAAGCATAAAACATCTTACAGCTACAAGAAATTAAGGAGAAATTTAGAAAGAAACCATAACCTGCTCTATCCCACCTGGAAAAAAGGAACACGTATGTGAGAATGCTGTTTGTAGACTACAGCTCAGCATTTAACACCATAATGCCCTCCAAGCTTGATGAGAAACTCCGGGCTTGAACAGCTCGCTGTGCAGCTGGATCCTGGATTTCCTGTCAGGCAGACGTCAGGTGGTTAGAATGGGCAGCAACATCTCCTCATCACTGACCCTCAACACTGGAGGCCCGCAGGGCTGTGTTCTCAGCCCACTCCTGTATTCCCTTTACACACATGACTGTGTGGCGACACATAGCTCCAATGCCATCATTAAGTTTGCTGACGATACGACGGTTGTAGGTCTGATCACTGACAATGATGAAACAGCCTACAGAGAGGAGGTGCACACTCTGACACGCTGGTGTCAGGAGCACAACCTCTCCCTCAACGTCAGTAAAACCAAGGAGCTTGTGGTGGACTTCAGGAAGAAAGACAGAGAACACAGCCCCATCACCATTAATGGAGCACCGGTGGAGAGAGTCAGCAGCTTCAAGTTCCTCGGTGTCCACATTACTGAGGAACTCACATGGTCCGTCCACACTGAGGCCATTGTGAAGAAGGCTCACCAGCGCCTCTTCTTCCTGAGACGGCTGAGGAAGTTTGGAATGAACCAACACATCCTCACACGGTTCTACACCAGCACTGTAGAGAGCATCCTGACTGGCTGCATCACCGCCTGGTACGGCAATAGCACCGCCCACAACCGCAAAGACCTGCAAAGGGTGGTGCGAACGGCCAGAAACATCATCGGAGGTAAGCTTCCCTCCCTCCAGGATATATATAACAGACGGTGTGTGAATAAAGCTCGGAGGATTATCAAAGACTCCAGCCACCCGAGTCATGGGCTGCTCTCACTGCTTCCATCAGGCAGGCGGTATCGCAGCATCAGGACCCGCACCACCCGACTACATGACAGCTTCTTCCCACAAGCAATAAGACTTTTGAACACATGATCTCTCACGATCAACAATCAGCACTGCACTTTATTAATCCTCATTCTGTCAATATATTCTCGCTCCCAATTCAGTTAGTGTATATATATATTTATACCCTTATCTAGTGTATGTGTATTCTACATTGTGTGTATTGTGTACATTTGATATGTAAATTGTTGTGTAGGGATGTGTACATTTGTTATGTAAATTGTGTTGTGTAAATATGTTGTTATTGTAAAGTGGTTTATGTCTCGTCACTGTCATTACTGCAATGTTGCTCGGAACTGCACACAAGAATTTCACCTACTGTTACACTCGTGAACAGAGTAGTGTGACAATAAAGTGATTTGATTTGATTTGATTTGATTTTAACCTCTTTACTGTCCTCCTTCCTCCTTTGGAAAAATAAAACCCATTATATTAGGAAATCAATTAGTGAAAGAGTATGATAAGGGTGGACTTTGAATCAATCCCTTGGACTTTGAATCAATGTTTGGGGCATTTAAGAGTAAATGGTTGAAATCATACTTATCACAACCTTACTCTATGTGGTTTCACACACCTAGATTATTCTATTTAATAAAATATGTGGGCTTGAATTTCTTTTAAAATGTAATTTTGAGGCAACTAAGATTCCTGTTAAATTATCAAACTTCCACAAACAACTTCTCCAGTACTGTAAAATTATATATACCCACAAATTTTCTCCCCATGGGTCCAGAATAACAGGGTCATTACAATTAATAGGAAATCATTATTTAAAAGTGATTGGCAGGGGCGATTCTAGGGTCAGAGCTTTAGGGGTGCTGAGCACCCCAACACCTCTTTTTTGTGTGCCAAACTGAGTATGAGGGTATTGAGACAGCTTTAACTGTTTAGAACCAGTGTCCTTATCCCCTAAGTCTGAACAGCTCTCTTCTGTCTCTGCTGCTTGGCTTGGTGGCCTCTATGTTGCACTCCCTCTGTCTCTTAATTTCTTTCACTAGTTAATTCCCTCTCATCCCTTATGGACTCTCCCTGTTGTTTTCCTCCTCCTTTATTATGAAAAAATGTGGTGTAAAATAATGTTACAAAAAGTAAATGTAATATAGGCTACTTAATGCCAATAAGTTAGTATAGGAGTATGAGTAGTTACTGTTTTGCTTGCCACTATTCACTATATGTCAATTTATTGTTGTTGTTTCCTCACCTGGTTCTTCCTGCATGCTCTCCCTTTCTCCTTCTCCATCTCCCTCTCTTTCCCTTGGCACTGACAATCATACACAAATATATTGTAGGCAGGAGAGTTGAGGTCAGTTTGTCATGTCACAAAAATGTTATGGAAACCATTTACAGATTCTAAGGATGTGATCAAAAGGCACACAGAGGCGTGTAATTTTAAATGTCTTTATTATTATTATTATTATTATTGGGCTTAGAAACTTTTTTAAATCACAAATTCCTTTCACAAGAGAAGCTGTATTCTCCATTGTGGGTT
The DNA here is from genome assembly GCA_032164185.1 of Moxostoma hubbsi. NCBI lineage: Eukaryota > Metazoa > Chordata > Actinopteri > Cypriniformes > Catostomidae > Moxostoma > Moxostoma hubbsi. The sequence continues at coordinate 1,604,163 of JAVLUX010000151.1, read as the reverse complement.
TGAAATAAAATAAAAAAAATAAAAGCAGGGGACCATTGCCTAGATAAGTAATTTGATACAACAACAGATAGCTGGTTTGCATTATCTGTTACTTTAGCTTAACACTTTTCAGAAGAACAAAACAAAACAAAAAACAAGACAGAGGTCATTATGGACTGTCCCTAGTCTCTCACCTGAATCTGTCTTTTTTCTTTTAAAGAACTGTCGTATGTCCATTGCTCACTGGCAGGCCACACACACACACACACACACACACACAGAGAGAGAGAGAGAGAGAGAGAGAGAGAGAGAGAGAGAGAGAGAGAGAGAGAGAGAGAGAGAGAGAGAGAGAGAGTAATGCTAGGAGTTCAGGAGTTAAGCCTGGTTCAGGATAAATCCTCTGTGTGTGTGTGCTTAGCAAATGGTGTCATCCTCTTCTCTTCTTCTATTTCTCCTCTGTACATGCACCGCGCTCAGCACGACGGTCATCCAGCGCGAAACACACGCAGAGTGAGAACCCGTGTGTCTCACACTTCTTTCCTTTTACCTAGAGTTGTTCCGATTCCGAAACCATATCGTTTTTTTTTATTTCAAACCCACAATGGAGAATACAGCTTCTCTTGTGAATTTGTGATTTAAAAAAGTTTCTAAGCCCAATAATAATAATCTGGATATTCTGGACTTTTTGGTTTTACCTTCTTTTTTTTTGCTCTTGATGTGAAGCTTGTTTTATTATTATTTATTGATGACTTATATTGGTTTATGAAAGTTCAGACAGGCGTGCAACCAGATATGTTAGAGATGGCCATTTGTAAATAATTTACAGTAGATGAATTACATTTTGTTGTCCAAGTACCTGCTACTTTGTTCAATGACAATAAAGTTGAATCTAATCTAACCAATCTAATAACTGTTGATACAAAAGGAGGCACATGGAGTTAACGGTCAGGAAAACCAGCTGAGTGAAGAAGGTTTTGTGTTTGTTACAGGGGGCTGTCTGTGTGAACTCTCACAATTAAGCTGGTGTTCTGAAAAGGTCTAAAAAAAATAAATAAAAAAAAATCTGGATTTTGGAGTTAGTTGAACCAATGTTAAAATGATAAAGTTATTTTTCAATAGACATATTTTTTGTTTTTGTGTGAAAAGAGGGTGGGTGGGGCTCATTGGGTGCTCAGCACCCCTAAAGCTCTGACCCTAGAATCGCCCCTTAATCCAAAACACATTGATGTATGTGAGAATATGACTTTCATCAACCTTACCAAATCTAGTAATTAATGAATGTAATTTAATAACAAATGTATTAATGATTTTTTGAAATGTAGAATTTTTTTGGATTATAATAGAGGATTGTGTGTACAAGGTCCAAATATGAATGCCTTGTCCATAGATAACCCACATTTCAAATTCATCAAATGGCCCATTTCCCTTAAAGTCAAAGAGACTCACTTATAATAATTTATAAAATAAATACAGTTGCTGAGTTTCTTAGAAAGAGGTTTAAATTTGAAGTGATCCCTGTGAATTTTGGAACATTTGTTTTTTATGTCTTATGGGTAAAAGCTTTTTTGTCATTTAAGATTGATGACATCCCGACGTTTGACTTATCACAAATTCTTTTTTATATGGATAATGTAGATTCATCCCTATCTGATTTGGTTAATATGATTGTTCTCATGGGTAAATATCATATTCATTGTAGTAAGTGGAGATATTCAACGCCTTCTTTTTCATGGCTTATGAACGATTATAAATTGTATTTTCCTCACTGAAAAAGTAATGTCTAGTAAAATTGCAAGAAAGATGTGTAGTGATATATCCAGACAATTGTTTGGATAAATATCCACTTGTATGCTACGTCTAAAGCATGCTTTTATTTTAATTTTTTTCTTTAATATTAAAATTTTTTCTCTAGCCTTTTGCTCACGAGACTTTTTTTTTTTTTTTAACTACCCCCTTGTTGTTTGCTTTTTGTTGTTCAGTATTGTGTAGGGAACGCTTTTCTTTCATTTACACTGACAATAATTGTATTGTTCCTATTGATTTATATTTCTTATTTCTCCCCTAAGAGAGTTTTGTATGTTTTTTCTTGTCAAAAAAAGAAAAAAAAATTACCGCTTTCTGACTGTCCTCGTCAAACAACAGACAATCACGAGAGATTCAAAGAAATGCAGCCAATCAATAGAGGATTTTGTCAACAGCCAATAGCATTAGGATTGGGCCCCGCCCCTGAGTGTCAAAACTGTGCCAAAACTTGTAAAGATTTCAGCTGCGCGCGTGTGCAGAAAATAACTTGTGCGTGTTCAGATCTGCGCGCGTTTGAGACCTATCGTGACTCGCGGTTTTGTTATTTCTGCTCGCAAGTTGTTAATTTGTGTGCACAGTCATATTTTTTGTGCTCGAGTTTGTGATTTGCAAATTCACATTTTACGTGCAAGCTGTGTCAAGACGCTCACACTGTTGTAATTCACTTGCACGCTGTGTTTATGTGCTTGCGATGTTTTGTCCAACATCTAATGCCATATGAAAATGTAGAAACATTAGTTCCCCGTCTGTCGCTCACTTCGACGTTGTGTCGAAGAAGCGACACAAGAGGGCTCTCTGGAGCGCCGAATATGCCTCTGATCTATGAAAAAAGGCCAATGAGAAGTTGCCAGACAGTATTTGCATACCCCGCCCCCGGACATATGGTATAAAGGCGGGGAAATAAGTAGAATTCCTTCAGAAATTTTCTTCGGAGCCGATGGTCGTGTATGCAGCAAGCTGCCAGTCACACACCTGTTCCTCCCACCTCTGAGTGCGATTGCTGTTGGATCTACAGCGCATATCAGTGGCTTTCTCCTTTTCTGCACGGCAGTGCAGTTTGCCCCTGGGCGCTTCGAAGGCGCAGATAAAAGAGTTATTTTCTCTAAAAGAGCAAATACACAGTTGGCGTTGAACGTCCTTTTCAGGACGCGTATTTTTAAAGACGTCTTTCCGCCTCTTTGTAGTTTCTGGATGTGGTTGATTTCTCCCCACCTCTGACGGTCATAAAAGCCACCTCGCGTGTCTGGGCTGCGATCAAACGCAGGCAGCGTTTTATGAATGGTTCATGTTCTCAGTGTGAGAACATAGCCATGGCAGCATTGTGGTCACTGCTTTCTTTTGTCATGAGAGAGAGCCACTTCAGACACCCCCCGTGCCTCGCCTTCTTCCTACAGGATTGGGGCAGGCGATGAAGGCGATTTGGGGATGATGACGGGCTCTGTTTCGCCAGGTAAATCAACTAGAATAACCCACCTCCCTGGCACGCTTGCTTGCTTCCGTCCGAGCTCGGGATGAGTGATTTCTCTCCAATGTCTCATGTTCTCAGTGCGAGAACATAGCCGTGGCAGCATTGCGGTCGCGGCTTTTTTTTTGTCATGAGAGAAAGCCAGAAAAGCCACCCCCCATGCCTCGCCTCCTTCCTACGGGATTGGGGCAGGCGGCGCAGGTGATGTAGGCAATTCGGGGATAATGACGGCTCCGGTTCGCCGGGTAAATCCCCTCGAACCACCTGCCTCCCCGGCACGCTTGCTTGCTTCCCTCCGAGCTCGGGATGAGTGCGGCCCGCTTAACGGCCGGCCGGTCCCTTGAGCTCACGGAATTGGATGATGACATCGCCGCTGCATCGGAGAGCGTTACAGCGGCGTCTGATGCTGATGACTCGCCTGGGCCGCCACCTTCGGGTCTGCTCGCCCAGTCTGAGCCTGACGCACCGGGATGTTGATTCCTCCCTAGCCCTTTTGAGTCCACAGTTCAGCGGAGGAACTTGCCGACCCAGTCCACTACGGGTACTCAATCTGCCCTGTACTCGAATAGGTGCTCCACAGATCGGGACTCCTACATGGACTCCCCTTGTGTGTATTTTCCACGGTACGGTCCCCTTATGAAGTGGACCTGTGTCTCCCTTAGGCAGTTTTAGCTGCCCTCCGGTTGCTATGCTGTAGCAACTCCCCCCTCCTTGAGGCTGGATCTACCACTGCACCACATTCCACATGTTGCCTAAAAAACCCATGAGATGTATTCGTCACCCTTTTCTCCCCTTTTGGGCAGGTGTGGCCTCCGCAGGGTCTTTTTCCCCTGAAAGAATAGGAAACTGGGTAAGACCGCCTTCCCTCGATGTTTGTAAGGGCCCCGGCTTTTCTTGCTCTATGCGGAGAAACATAGAGAGAAAAGAGGCCCAGCCAGGCTTTGCCCGTTCGCAGGTTGGCAAGCATCGCCTTGTTCCCCTGTTTAGGGTAACCAGAAGGACTCCGACAACTTTTATGGGGCATTGGGGAAGGGTATGTGCAGTCTAACACAGCTGGTCGCCTTTGCACGTAAAATACCTGCCCGCTCCTGTGTCAGCAGTACACGTACACGGCTCGGCGCATGGCGTGATTTAAATTGGACCCCTATTGTCGCTTCTTCGACACAACGTCAAAGTGAGCGACAGACGGGGAACGTCTAGGTTACGGATGTAACCTCCATTCCCTGATGGAGGGAACGAGACGTTGTGTCCTCCTGGTCACGTCGCTGAGCTGAACCACTGTTGTGGCCAGACCATTTCCGGCTCCTCAGAAAAATCCTGAACGAATTCGACGTATTACCCCGCCTTTATACCCGTATGTCCGGGGGCGGGGTATGCAAATACTGTCTGCCAACTTCTCATTGGCCTTTTTTCATAGATCAGAGGCATATTCGGTGCTCAAGAGAGACCCCTAGTGTCGCTTCTTCGACGCAACGTCTCGTTCCCTACATCCGTAACCTAGACATTTGGTTGTCTCAACTAATGGAAGCAGCATTTGTTAAAGATGTTTTCATTAGGGTTTAAGTTTAATGGAACATGAATCATACATGTAGATACAGAGTTCAGGCTAGAGTATTGCTATGACAACTTGCATGAGCACTGCAGCAGCTTTTATGTGCTGGTCTGTTACATGTTGCTTGCACTATAATGTTGTGGCAATTTATCAACTTTAAGCATGGAAACATTCTGATAATTTCCCTGTATCACATGAAAGGAATGATAATGCTCTGCAAAACAAAGTGTTTGAAAGTCCTCTGTTACAAGAAAATATTCTCGATTAAATGCAATGATGTCTTTTATCTGACTAAATACTGGCAAATCATCCTCTTTGTCCATGCAAACTAAAAGGCCTGGACGATACTGCGTTCCAAAACAAGTGATCCAAGAAATCAGATCAACTTCACAGTCTAAGTCAACCTGCAGTTCTTCTGCAATCATCTCACCATGTGGCAAGTCAATGAGCAGTTTTTACTGGCCCACAGTTGATACTTTTAAATGGCATTGATTCCCAAAGGTATGCTATAGACATTTGATGTTTTTGGGCTAATGACTTTGTTATATTTTTGACATTTTTGATTGTGTTCTTGAAAAACCTATGTTTGGCTTCAAATCTCATTGACCAAACATGTAGAATTGGACCTATTTTTCGAATGACTCTGGGGTAATGAATCATAAAGTGATGTTCAGGGATCATTCTGCGATGTGGGTAAAGCTCTTTGAAAAGTTGATGTTCAACAATGAGATGTGTCAGACACTCTCATTCCATCAGTAACAACTGGAGAAAATATAATGTTCATAATTTGCAACAGAAGCAACAAGAGTCTATAGTGGGCATTTCTTTCTTGTAAAACATCTCCAAATATCAAGGGCATATTCCGTATTAAGCAAAAAGTTTGAATGGCATTGAGACCAATTCCGTTTCCAGTCTGCTCCAAGATTTGGACGATTTTTTTCGTTCAACAAAGCCATAATTGTATGAGTATATTCGGTTACAAACATTTATCTTGGATATGATTTTGTTGTCTGAGAGGTAAGCAAACAGCAACTTCAGCTCAAATTGCCCCACTCCTTCCAATATGTCATGCATAATGTCTACAGCATAATTTTCAGAAACATGAAAGTACTGTAGATCATTGAATGAACATTGTCGCTGAACTCCAAATGTGGATGGCAGTGTAGGATGTGTGATCAGTGTAATCTGTCAATTATTAATCAATTAGTAGGATTAAAAGGCCAATTTTTATTTTCTGGGTATTTATCGGGTACATTTTATTCTGGACAATGTAACATAGATTCAGACAAGTAGATGGTGTTTTAACCCAGAGGTGTGTTTATTGAAGAGTTCGTATTGAGTGATAGAGACCTGAGTGATGAAGATGACTGGAACCAGTTGAATGAGCGATGGAGACTAGTAATGGAATACGTTGATACGATGGAGTGGAGGACTTGGGAGGATGCCAATTGAAGCAAGGAGCTAGGAGAGGAACTCGATGGAGCCTTGGAGTAGAGAGTCAGGTTATAAGTTGTAGGAACGACTGAGAGAGGAGTCAAGAGGTAACAAACGTTATGTCTTGAGGAGATCGCAGGTCCGCGAGTCCGTAAACTTTGTTGTAGACCAGACAATGAGTGACTGAAGTGATGGGCTTATAAGTGATGGTGATGATTGAGGTGGAGATGAGTTTCAGGTGCAGGTGATTAGTATTCAGGTGAGAGTGAGCGTGGAGTGAACGTGTTGGGCGTGTTAGAGGGAACTGTGACATTACCCCCCCCTTCAGGAGCCGCTCCAGAGGGGCGTGTGGCACGGCGACGAGGACGTCCACGACCACGAGGAGCGGGACGATCAGGGTGGGAGTCGTGGAATTGGGAAAGTAGGGTGGGATCCAGCACGTCGGCCCGGGGAACCCATGAACGCTCCTCAGGACTGTAACCTTCCCAGTCGATGTAATACTCTAGGCGGCCCCTACGGCGGCGAGAGTCCAGGATGTCACGGACCGTGTAGGCAGGACCGTCGTCGAGGATGAGTGGTAGAGGAGGCACATCGGAAGGGTGTGATTCTGAGGGGGGAGAGAGAGGGACGGGTGATGAGGTTTCAGGAGTGAGACGTGGAAAGAGGGGTGAATTCGGAGTTCAGGAGGGAGTTCAAGTTGGTAGGTAACCGGGTTTATTTGTTTGATTATGGTGAAAGGGCCGATGAACCAGGGACTTAGCTTCTTGCAGGGCAAACGGAGTCTGATGTCTCTAGTGGAGAGCCAAACTTTCTGCCCAGGAAGGTAGGTTGGAGTGGGAGCCCTACGAGTGTCAGCAGCAGTCTGGTGGCGGCGAACTGCCCGTGAGAGGTGATGATGGGCCGAATTCCAGACCTTTTCGCTCTCTTTAAACCAGTGGTCTATTGCTGGTAGTTCGGAGGATTCACCGGACCATGGGAAGGGGGGGTTGGTAACCCAGAACACATTGGAAGGGAGTGAGTTTGGTGGAAGCTTGAAGCAATGAGTTCTGGGCATACTCAGCCCAGGGTAGGAAACGGCTCCAGTGATCTTGGCGACGGGAGCAGAAGGTTCGTAGGTACCGACCGATCTCCTGGATCTTTCTCTCGGTCTGTCCGTTACTCTGAGGGTGGTAGCCAGAAGAGAGACTGACGGACACACCAAGATGGGAGAAGAAGGATTTCCAGACCCGAGAGATGAACTGATGACCACGGTCTGAGAATATATCTTCAGGTATCCCATAATTGCGGAAGACATGTTGAAAGAGGGCCTCAGCAGTCTCAAGGGCAGTGGGAAGTCCTTTAAGGGGAAGCAGTTTGCAGGACTTTGAGAATCGGTCCACTGCGACGAGGATACAAGTATAACCGTTAGAAGGCGGTAGGTCAGTAATAAAATCAACTCCCAGGTGTGACCAGGGGCGTCGAGGAACAGGCAGAGGAAGGAGTTTGCCTGCTGGGAGTCGACGTGGCGTTCGGGAGGTGGCGCATTCCACGCATCCTTGTAGGTACTGTTGGACGTCACGGTCCATATGGGGCCACCAGAATCGATCTCGGAGCAGGGAGAGGGTTCTATTGCTCCCTGGATGGCCAGTACCCAAGGAGGAATGTAGGGAGTCAATGAGGGGTAGGCGAAGGGTCGATGGTACATATTTCTTATTAACTGGGCAGTTAGGAGGTGCGGGTTCTGAGATAGTTGCTTTGTCTATGTCCTCGTCAAGAAACCACTGGATGGGATTAACGAAGATGTTGGAGGGAAGAATAGTGTCAGGGGGTTCTTGAGTATCCTCCGGAGCATGGAGACGGGATAATGCGTCGGCTTTGACATTTTTGCTGCCTGGACGATAGGAAATGGAGAAATCAAATCGGGTGAAAAAGAGAGCCCAACGAGCCTGGCGGGGATTCAAACGGGGAGCTTCCCGTAGGTATTCTAGGTTCTTGTGGTCTGTCAGAACCTGAAATGGGAATTTGGCTCCCTCAAGCCAATGCCTCCATTCCTCTAAGGCTAACTTGACTGCCAGAAGTTCACGGTTACCGATGTCATAGTTAGTTTCTGCAGAGTTGAGTTTTCTGGAGTAGAAAGCATAGGGATGGAGTTTGGAGGGTGTCCCATGCTTCTGAGATAGGACTGCACCTACACCAGTAGTTGAGGCATCCACCTCCACAATGAACGGTTTGTTTGGATCTGGGTGGAGGAGTAGAGGAGCCGTGGTGAAGGCTTGCTTGAGTCGTTGGAAGGCAAGGGAAGTGGAAGGGGACCAGGTAAGTGTTCTAGGTTTGGATTTTAGAAGGGAGGTTAGTGGAGATGAGAGAGTACTGAAGTTCTTGATAAATCTTCGATAAAAGTTAGAGAATCCCAGAAATCGTTGGAGCTCCTTGATGGTGGTTGGAGTGGGCCAAGAGCGTAGCGCCTCGACCTTACCTTCGTCCATCTGAATCCCTTCTGGCACGATGTTATAACCAAGAAACTGGAGAGTCTTCAGATGGAAGGAACACTTCTCGGCTTTAAGGTAGAGGTGGTATTCTCTTAACTTTTCCAGTACTAGTTTGACATGCTGTAGGTGTTCTGTTAGATTGGTGGAGTAGATGAGAATGTCGTCGATGTAGACGATGACGAACAGATTTAGGTATTCTCGGAAAATCTCGTTCATAAAACCCTGGAAGACAGAAGGGGCGTTGACCAAGCCGTAAGGCATAACTAAATACTCAAAATGGCCTGTAGGGGTTATGAACGCAGTCTTCCACTCGTCCCCTTTTCGGATGCGGATCAGATTATAAGCACTGCGTAGATCGAGTTTTGTAAAGATTGTCGCACCTCTGAGTTGTTCTAGGGCAGCAGGGACTAGAGGAAGTGGATACTGGAATTTTACTGTAATTCTGTTGAGGGCTTGGTAGTCAATACAGGGGCGGAGACCTCCATCCTTCTTGGAAACAAAGAAAAAACTGGAAGCAGCAGGGGAGGTGGATGGTCGAATATAACCCTGAGAGAGGGCCTCCTTAATGTACTCCTCCATGGCTGCCTGTTCAGGGATGGAGAGCGGATAGATTTTACCTCTGGGAACTGGTTCGTCTGGGAGTAGGTCTATAGCGCAGTCCCATGGTCGGTGAGGAGGTAAACGAGCGGCTCGAAGGGGACAGAAGACATCTTGGTAGTCGGCGTAGAATGATGGGATCTCCACAGTTAAGGAACTGGTCGGACTTTCTATCGAGGTAGTATTGATGTGGAGAAGGGGTTCAGTAGAACATGGAGAGAGGTTAGGAGTAGGAAGATTTGGAAAACAGGCGGGAAAGCAATCTTGATCCCACTTTAGTATATTCCCTGTTGTCCAGCAGATGACTGGAGAGTGAAGGGTGAGCCAAGGCCGGCCAAGTATGATGTCTGACAGGGAATTGTTTAGAACCAAAAAGGTAATCTCCTCCTTGTGTAGACAACCCACCTGAAGTTTAATGGGGCCGACCCAGTAGCGTATGTAACCCCTTCCCAAAGGTTTGCCGTTTACTGTGTGGATCTGGAAGTTGGGTTTGCAGGGTTTCTTTTGAAGGTGTAGACGGGTACAGAGGGAGTCGGAAATGAAGTTGCCGGCTGACCCAGAGTCGAGGAGTGCTGGTACTGTGAAGGAAACATCAGCAGCAGTAAGCATTACATTTGTCAACAGGGGAGAGTAACTGACATTAGGGGTATGCAGATGGCTCACCTGTGGACGAGGGGGTCGGATGGGACACGCGGATATTGCGTGTCCCTGTTTCCCACAATATAAGCACAACCCCTGGGTCAACCGGCGTTGGCGTTCTGCTGGAGTCAGTCGGTAGGAGTCAAGTTGCATGGGATCTTTAAGATTTTCGGTGGGAAATGGTGGAACTGGAGTTTGAGGTTGTGATATGGACATTTCAGAGAGGCAGGATCTCATACGGTTAGATACTTGGATCGAAAGTTGAATGAAACGTTCCAGACCCATGGAATCATCGTAGGGAGAGAGGTGCAAACGGAGTTGTGGTTCCAGACCCAGACGATAAACTGTAAGTAGAGCTGTTTCATTCCATCCACAAGAGGCAGCTAGTGTTCGGAATTTCAGGGCATAATCATTTATTGAAGAGTTACCATGGCGGAGGTTATATAGTTGCTCACTGCGAGAAGAGTCCCCTGCTGGAGTTCCAAAAACCTCCCGGAAATGCCGAGTGAAAGTATCAAATGTCTGGGTGACTGGGCTATTTGTATCCCACAGAGGTTGGGCCCATAACAATGCTCGTCCAGTTAATAGAGAGATTATGAAGGCTACCTTGGATCGTTCGGTGGGAAATCGATGTTGCTGCATTTCAATAGCAAGCGAACACTGAGTCAAAAACCCGCTGCAGTACTCCGCCTCGCCAGAGTAGGGCGCTGGATTGGCCACGGGACTTGCGGAGTTGCCAGGAGAAGAAATCGCGGAAGTAAAGTTGTTCGCTGATGGAGTGGAAGGATTGAAGCTGTGAGAGAGCGCTTGTTGAAATGCATTGATGAAGGTATGAAAGGGATCGGATCCTGCCGGGTTCAAGTTGAAATAGTGGGTCTGGTCTTCTGTAACATAGACTCAGACAAGTAGATGGTGTTTTAACCCGGAGGTGTGTTTATTGAAGAGTTCGTATTGAGTGATAGAGACCTGAGTGATGAAGATGACTGGAACCATTTGAATGAGCGATGGAGACTAGTAATGGAATACGTTGATACGATGGAGTGGAGGACTTGGGAGGATGCCAATTGAAGCAAGGAGCTAGGAGAGGAACTCGATGGAGCCTTGGAGTTGAGAGTCAGGTTATAAGTCGTAGGAACGACTGAGAGAGGAGTCAAGAGGTAACAAACGTTATGTCTTGAGGAGATCGCAGGTAAGTGAGTCCGTAAACTTTGTTGTAGACCAGACAATGAGTGACTGAAGTGATGGGCTTATAAGTGATGGTGATGATTGAGGTGGAGATGAGTTTCAGGTGCAGGTGTTTAGTATTCAGGTGAGAGTGAGCGTGGAGTGAACGTGTTGGGCGTGTTAGAGGGAACTGTAACAGACAATGCTCTCCTTCAAACATTGTGCAAATAAAAGCCTATGAAAATGGTAGTAAATTAATCTACGTGGGCTATGCTATACATTCTGAAAATATATATTTTTTTATAATAACATTATAAACCACTATATTAAAAATGTTAAAAATAAAAACAAAACCACAAACTAAGTGTAAACTGGTTAGAGGTCGAATGTTCTACAGTAACACACATTACATTTTCTGAACACAGTAAAGTGACTTTATTCAGAGATTTTTAACATTTATATACAATTACATAATCTCATTACAGTTACTGCTCTCATAAAAACACAATTAATTTTGTTTCATATAGAGTTTAAAGCTAAATATAACGTCAAACAACATATTTGATCAAAATTAGTATTTTAGGCAAGGGTTATTGCGCTTCCATTCTGAGCGCCGTTTGATTGATGCACGGACTTGCGCTCATTCAGTGAAGTTTACCGGAGACTCAATTACTGTCAGGACTTTGTGTAAAATGCTTAGGAAAACACATCACACACATTTGTCGCAGCATCTGATGAGACAGGCCACGATAATACAATTACAAGTCAGTTCGAAGCACTTAATATAAAACATTCTCATGTTTTGGACTGTGCAATTTTCCCGCAGCAGCTAACTCTGCGACCTCTGCTCTGTTTTTCAGATGCGTTTTCACCATTGTGAAGTGACATTACTGACTGGGATTTTCCGATAATTAAATTCTTTCTTGATTATTTTCATTATCGATTTTATTGATTAGTTGTTGCAGCCCTAAAAAATATTATTTGTCTACACAACCATTTGTCATGGTAAATAAATTAAATAAGTCGACATTTGAAAGATACACACCAGATTCATGTCAATTATTTACCTGGGACCTCGTCATCCTCATCAGTGTTCTCCTCTGCAGACTGGATGAGGTGGTCAAGCAGGGGTGTCTCGCTGAGGTCCTTGGCTTGCTCTATTACTTTGGCCTTCAGGAAATCCCATTTCTCAAGGAGATTTGATGAAGTCTCTGCTCCAAACAACAGGTCAAAGTCTTGCACCACCAAAAGGGGAGGAAGCAAGCATATGTGTATTTGATGATGGTGGTATAGTGTTAGGTGACCATTTTCATCTTTGAACAGCTGTTCTTGACATTGCAAAAACATAATAAATGTGCTTACAAAAAAAAAAAAAAAAAACTTACCCTAACCCTTTTGTGTCAAGGAAACTTAGGAACACAGTAAGCACTTTGCTGCATTGCTCAGGATCATGGATCAACTTTTGTCTGTGCTGGAAGGTTTCTCTCATTTTCATGAAGATCTGTTTGTTGTCTGTGCTGTGTTTCAGTAGAGATATGGCCTCACGACACTGGTCTCCCTCCAACTGCTGCACTTTAATCACTTCTCTCTCTAAGTTTGGTCCGCTGCTGCCTGTAGAGTGAGAGCTCCTTCTCCTACCCCCACTGGTACCGCTATTGCTGAGTTCTCGTTGTGTGTTTTTAATCTTCCAGGCAATGTAGCCCTCATGTCTATGTCAAAAAAGTGTTCCTAAAGACAGTATCAACAAAGATGGAAATGTATAAAAAAAATTGTTTCAGCATGAATAGAGATATTTAGAGATGTATGAGAAAATGCACCAGAACATAATTTGTTTATTAAGATTAACCTTACTTTTAAATATGTACTCACATAGCCTTTTTTGGAGTAGGGATCTTTTAGAGAGGGGAACAGTGTTACTATCCCCAATGCATACTGTGCTCTTTTCTCCATAGGAGGAGCACGTCTGTGGAATAAATGTTGTGTATTAAAACCAACACCCCGGAAAACCTATGATCCACGCAAGGCCACAGCTCATTGGCCACGGTTGACATTGAATGATAATCACCTATTTGATTACAACCACCATATCTCCAATTGAATACTATGAATATACACTTTACCAAATCATGCACCATAAAGTATTTTACTTAACCATACTTTTCAAACATTTCAGCAACAACAATGCTAACGAGATCACGGCGTGCTCGGTCCTTCATCTCTCCTGTCATTGCATATTTTGTATGGATTTTCTCCCCTCCAGGCTTTTGTTCCAGAATTCTTTTGACAAGCTGGACAACAGGAAAAAACATTACGAAAAAAAAATTTTATGCAAAAAATATACAATATTTAAAACATAAGGAGAAATGTTCTGAAAAAACATCACCTCTTTGGCTTGTGAAGAACTGTCATCAGTATGTAGACTTTTTGGGGACATCAGAGACGTATCACTGTCCGATGAGCGTGATGATAGTGAAAAGGTGTCTGTGCACGAGGACTGGACGGGAGAGTCTGAAAAGGGCAAACAGATTCATTCATTCATTCATCTTCAACCGCTTATCCTGTACAGGGTCACGGGGGGCTGGAGCCTATCCCAGCTAACATTGGGCGAAAGGCGGGGTACACCCTGGACAGGTCGCCAGTCCATCGCAGGGCCACACATATACAGACACACACTCATACTCACATCCACACCTAGGGCAATTTTTGGAGACACCAATTAACCTAGCCTGCATGTCTTTGGATGGTGGGAGGAAGCCGGAGCACCCGGAGAGAACCCACGCAGACACGGGGAGAACATGCAAACTCCACACAGAAAGGCCGGGGCAACCGGGGTTTGAACCCATGACCTTCTTGCTGTGAGGCGACAGTGCTAACCACTGCACCACCGTGCCGCCCGGGCAAACAGATCATCATTTAAATTTTTTTTTATATCAGTCAATGTCAAGAGCATGGTGAGACTGCTTCCAGGAAACTGTTTTCTTCGCCATCTATAAATTACATGACTTTTGGTAGTTAATGCGGCCAGATTTTAAGCAGTTTAGGCCATGACACATTAACTACTAGATGGCAAGACTGACTGTTTTTTGAGAAGTACTCTGGTCAACAGTCTTACCGGCTAATCCATTTTATCTCAAATGTAGATTTTCACATATCCCTAATGTGAACAGATAGAGATAAGGTTGAAAATCTGCAAAGTGGTCCTTTAACAGTGAAAGCGCAAATCGGACATTGGTGAGAACCTACTGTTTTGGTTTTGTGATAGTCAATAAATTACAATGTTAACACATTGGTATTGTAACCCTGCAATGCACACTGTAATTGTACAACCATTTACCAGAAACTGAAAGAACATTAACAATGGTCCACAGGATGTCTGCTTTTTCCTCCAGGATGTCGCTGAAGACCTCTTCATCAACCTCTGTTCCACTGTCATCCAGCACATATATGTTTGTCTCAGGGGGTATGCTGAACTTCTCTTTAGCTTTGAATACAGAAAAACATAAGAACAAAAATGTTTTTTGCACTATTTCTATCTTAACGGGCAAAGCTATGGTAGACTAGCATGGTGCTAAGAATAAAATTTAATCTAAATGTATACAGTATCTAAACCAGTGCTTGTGTAAAACTTTCACATTGCCCTTCATTTTGTAAAAATTCCACCATAATCTATTACTCCAACTTTCATATTTTAATTATAAGACATTTAATAGCTTTTGTTTTAATTCACATTTTCATTTTTAATCATGAACTTACAGGACATAGATAAAAAAAATAGGCTAGATTATGCATATTTTTATATATGAAGAGAACAGATAATCAGTGACAGTGCATCACCTTTCATAGTAAGGGTTTGTACAGATTTTTAAGAGTTTAATTTAAGCACTTTTCAGGTCTCTAAATCCAGTTTTCACCCCTTTAGTAAAACTACAAGCTAAAAGATTAGAATATTTAATATGAATACAATTTATGTATATTAAATCACTCTTTGGATACTTTTTTAAAAATTTGGTTGTATTTTTATTTGTTGTCAACTATAGGTTGAGTTTTTTGAAGATGGCTGGAGAAATAATAATGATAATAATAAGTATATAATACATTAATATCTTCCTTAAATACCTTAAAATATTATTTTAATAAATAAACATTGTTTTAAAAAGGACACGTGAAAAAGAGTGTTTAAGTGTTATCAATAGACTATTTAACTGAATCTAAATTTATTCAGCCAACACTGATTTGTTGTATTTATTCTTGTCAGTGGCCGCTCTATTAGTCTGTATTTACACAGTAAGACATGATGGACAGATCTATATTGTCATATAAGATTTTTTGCCCGTCCGTTACTATGGTTACTTCTATCACGGAACGATCATTTACTGAACACACTCTGCAAAGCGGTGGTCACTCTCGAAACTTTAGTCCTCTTAAGCATCAAGAAAAACTAAACTTTCGACTGGCTACAATGCGTGCAATGCCACAGACGTTGCAAATTGTTTAAATTTGTAACCAGAGTGCTGACACAAATGTGCACGAAGAAAAGAACATAGGAAAATACTCGATTTTAATCAGATGTCAGATGTAAAAACCGCCTGGCAATCGTTATATATATATATATATATATATATATATACAGTATATATATATATATATATATATATATATATATATATATATATATATATATATATATATATATATATAAATATAACGATTGCCAGCAACACTTGCCTGGAGTTCGGTCTGGCAGACACATGTCATCTTAAGACCGCGACCGGGCTACGTGCCCAAGGTTCCTACCACGCCCTTCAGAGACCAGGTAGTGAACCTGCAAGCGCTGCCTGGGGAGGAGGAAGACCCAGCCCCTTCATTGCTGTGTCCAGTACGTGCTTTGCTTACCTACTTGGACCGCACGCAGAGCTTTAGACATTCTGAGCAGCTCTTTGTCTGCTTCGGTGGACAGCGGAAAGGGATCGCTGTCTCCAAACAGAGCCTCACCCACTGGGTGGTGGATGCCATTTCATTGGCCTATCACACCCAGGCCGCTCTTCCCTCTGAAGAGGTGGGATCTACCACCACATCCATTTTCTAAATCTGTGACCTAAAAACCCATGTGGTGTATTTACCACATTTACCTCACACTCTCTGGGCAGGTGTGGTCTCCGCAGGGTCTTTTCCCTGTAACTGGGTAAAACCCCTTCCCCAGTGCGTGTAAGGGCCCCAGCTGTTGACTCTATGCGAGAAACATAGAGAGAAAAGAGGCCCGGCTAGGCTTGGCCCATTCCCAGGTTGGCAAGCGTCACCTTGATTGCCTGTCTAAGGTAACTATAAGGATTTCCGAAGACTTTGTGGTGCATTGGGGAAGAGTACGTGCAGTCTAATACAGCTCGTTTTGGCATGTCAAGTACTTGCCCGCTCCTGTGTCAAGCAGTACACGTACATGGCTCAGCGCATGGTGTGATTTAAATTGGACCCCTAGTGTCGCTTCTTCGACACAACGTCGAAGTGAGCGACAGACGGGGAAAGAGACGTTGTGTCCATCCCGCATCACACGAGACGTTGTGTCCATCCCGCTTCGACACAACGTCGAAGTGAGCGACAGACGGGGAACGACGGGGAACGAGACGTTGTGTCCATCCCGCATCACTGAGCTGAGCCACTGTTGTGGCCAGACCATTTCCGGCTCCTCAGAAAAATCCTGAATGGACAGACTCATTTCCCCACCTTTATACCTGTATGTCCGGGGGCGGGACATGCAAATACTGTCTGCCAACTTCTCATTGGCCTTTTTTCATAGATCAGAGGTATAATCGGTGCTCAAGAGAGACCCCTAGTGTCGCTTCTTCGACAAAATGACTCATTCCCTCCATCAGGGAACAGAGGTTACATCCTTAATGACTTAATAACTTCAGGAAGGGGTATATGCCAAAATAATAAACATAACACCCTCTATCATCCTGCCTACTCTATCCAATCTAAAATACTACCTAATTTTGTTAGAAAATAATATACAAAGAATATGCTGACTCCCTTGCTATCCAAAAACAATAGAAAAGTGAAAATAAAGAGTAAAAATAAAAGGCTCCCCCATCCCTACCACTCTTGTGTAATTCCAGGGTTTTTTCTAGAATTCGTCCAACTCATACAGTCCTGGGCATGTGGGGTATACAGTGGCCTCAATGTAAATTCCAGATGGTTTTACAGATACATTGATCATCTGTTTAGCTGCAGCATTGGCCAGCATTGATCTGAGAAGAGGCACAACACAACAAAACAACAACACAAATAATAACAACAGCTATGGCTATTATTACTCCCACTTTAGTAAGCCATTCTCTCCAGGATCCAAAAAGTTTGTCAAACCAATTTCTAACAAAGCCATTTTACTTGTAGTTTCTAGTTGGCCTGTAGGCTTTCAATGAGTCATCATTGTAATTAATGAATCTTTGCTGACTGTAGTGAATGCAATTAATCCATCCTGTATTGTTATTAACCTTTTTTAATTATTTGTAATCCATACATATATAGACTCAATGGCCTTCATCTCTGGCCTTAAATTCATGTGGTATTCCTCTTATTTGACCAATTGCAACTATTATTACATTAGGGTCTGGCTGGTATACTCTTTTCACTCTGTTTGTTTTGCACAGTTTTTCTAGATGCAGTCTGAATATCGGATTCTTCATGGGGCCCATGTCAACTTAGCTATTTCTTGAATTTGTCTTACTCTGGTACATATTCCTTTCTAATTCATTGGTAATGTAGGCCGCAATTGTTTTCCACCTTCTCTCTTTCAGCTGGTCATCCTGACCCAACTTGCTTCAATGATGGCAACAGCATGACTATTTCATTTTACACGCATAAAGCACACTGTAATCACCTCATATGGTTACATGTTTTATATTAACTAACAATCATTACTTTCTGCATTCATTTGATAAGTATATTAAATGATTTCCCTTATTACAGTCATTGGCTATGCACATTCTTGTAAAATAGGAAATGTGTGCACACCCACATACATTTGTTGCATATCGTTTGTAGCACTAAATAACACATGGGTCCTCTATTTAATCTTCAAATCAATAAATTTGTGGTTAGCTGCTGGATTTAAATTTGGGCCCTCAGAACAATGTAGAAACGGGTATTGAACCCCATTGATGGCATTCTGGAAAATCATAAAGTGATCATATAAGACTGAAATCAACTTTTCCAGAGAAATTTTAATCCACATTATAAATGTTAAATCAGTAATGATTGCCAGCAGTAATGAGCGCAGGAGGATCAATCAGATAATAGCCCACATCATTTTCAATCTTCTCTGTCTCCAGATTTCCTCCTGCAGTATTAGTAACTTCTATAAAATTGTAAGCCCGTTTATCGGTCCAATGGCGGGCTCCAACGGGTGAAGGTCTCTGTGCGTTACTGTCTTTCTTTTACGCAACACAACCAGATTAAATGAAATACATTTTCTCTCATGTATTACCTCGTTATTTCATCTGACTCCATGAATGAAAAAAGGTTTTAATGATATCTGAGCATCATTAAAAGTGAGCGAATGTTTGATTATTCTTTTTAGCTCTTTAATTATATTTTACCCGTTCAGATTAGGAAACTATGTCGCTTTGAGGTCCTCGCGTGTATTTCTCTACACTGCGGGTCTCACGATCACAAACGGTCAGTATTGGATCATCAAACAGAGGTATATACCTGAGATCGGTCACGTTCACGTATACACAATCAAAGATACTTCAATATAGCCCCCATGGAATTGCATACACTTGACTTTAACTTAACGTTTTCTCCAGTAGAGGTCACGGCCACTATTACAGATGTAAATTGACCAACATAACTTCTCTTGTAATAGCTTTGGATTGGCCATGTCGTGGTTTCCCGAGTACACTTATCTGGAGAAACATCAAATTAAAACAGAGGTAAGACACACCCGAATTTAGATTGGTCAAGCAGCATTTAGCTGTTCTAAACGGAAATACACTTTCTGTCTTTGCAAACCAAGTACACTTGAACTGATGCCAAATATTAGTCGTCACTAATCTGACGCAGACTTGCGGTAACATACGAATCGCTCAATCTGTTTGGGAAAAACAATTTCAGAGACAGTCAGAATAAAATCAAATGTTCACAATTTATTGACAGGTAACATTACAAGTTCATCGCAGTTACCAGATATAAACTACACACAGTAAACTGTGCGGGATCGTCTGACTACAGAGAACCATGAACGATGTGACACATCTCCTTAAATACCCAAATCATGAACAAAGGGAATTTTGGGAGTGGTTAGGTTTGGTAGTCCTGGGGACATACCTCATTAACATACAGGCAGAGATGGGGACAGACCTCCAGTATTATACAGCATTTAGCAAAGACCTTATAACTTTGTTGCCAATAGATTTAGCAATATGGGAAAGAGACCATATACCACGCACACTGAGACATTTAAAATGATACCAAACATGCCAAGTCATATTATTTGTATGCATCACATATGATATTTTGTTACATGCAGATCTTAGGTAAGTTTGAAGTGATTCTGAGCTGAAGGGGAAGGAGGAGTAGAGGGGGGCAGATGCCTAAATTGGCCTGAGGTGAGGTAGAGGTCAGATGTGAGATTTGTGTTTTATTGTCCTTGCTCAGTAGGATGTGTTGACTCAGGTGAAAATGTTCTTCTGTGTGAGAGCTTTTAATACTTGGTTCTCGCAGAGTTCTTTGACTTCTACGTCATCTTGACGTCTGCCTTACAAAATCATCTTGTCCAGCCGTCTGAAATGGGGAGGAACTAGTTCCAGAATGAGTTAGTGAAACAACATACACATAATGATGACAAAAGAAACAGAAAAGACGCATGAATAAGTTATTAACATTCATATTTGAGGAAGTTATGATGTTCAATTTAATCTTAAACTTTCTCCATGGGCCTCCACCTGGCCCCACATTCTTAAATTTATTTTCCTTTAATTTTAGTCTCAAAGGCAGCTTCTCAGTGTTCCCATGATGAACCAAGGCCTATTCTGTATATACCAAACAAAAAATTATTAAAAGGAAAATAAAATATCTATCTATCTGATATCAATCTTTTTCTAAAGCCGGAGCCCCTTTCTGTCTGTCTGAAGACATCAAGAGAGGCTTGTTTCCCCTCAAAGTCTGCAGAGTATCATTGCCGCCATCCTCAATCCCTTCATCAGACAGTCCCTAACAAAAATAAAAAATCTCTGCCTATCTTTTGTTGGTTGATCAAGTTTACACCGATAACGTTGCACTCACATATAAATTGTTCTCCAGACATTTTTAAAATCATAGAAAAATCAAAAACAACTTTCTAGTGTTTAATTTAATAATATTAAAATAGCATTCTCTCATAAACTGGACCAAACAGAACATAAAACAGACACATGAATGTGAAGTTACAAAATATAACTTTCTTATTAGTTATTTTATCATCATATCTCTGTTCCTCTTTTGCCATTTGCTTGAATATAACAACACTTATCTTAAATACAACCTTTGTTTAAAATCCAATTACTTATTTGACTTTAGTTTAACACAATACACTAGACTCAGAGCTTTATTGTTTGTCCAGATAATGTGATTTCCCAAATGGAATTCAATCACTTTAAAGTGATAACTTTTTTATAATCTAAATATTCTTACTCGTCACTTTGATATAAACTTTAACTCTAGGCACAGTTATACCTCTTGAATGTATACATTCTCTGTATGAAGTAAAATCAATTTCTATGCTACACTCTAGATTAGGAGTTATGATCTGGCACATGTCCATTCAACAGCTGCTCTTTTTCAGTTTAGTTCATCTTACATCAGGCTTCTTCATGGCATGAAATAACAGCCCAATAATAAATATTGTCCATAGTGTGAGCTAAGAGTTAACTTTTTGATTTTATTTACATTTTTGTTTTACAGATATTCTTTTTCCTATTGTTAGTTTATACTGTATTATTTTAATCCTTTTATATATATTGTAAAACAGTTCGAGGTCACGGGCAAGGAAGAGGTGAGAAACCGGCTTGACATATAACTTAAAGGTTTAATGGAAAACTCAAAAAGACAAACACATAGGACAACGGACATGTCCGTGAACGATCTCTCTCTCTCGCATCGCGGTCCACGAGTGGCTTTTATCCCTCTTGGTGGCTTGATTAGCCTAATACGGGACCGGGCGTGCATAATCACGCCCCGGTCCCGCCCTCCACCGTGCCTGACGTACATCCCGGGAGGGGGGGGGGGGACACTTCCCGCGCGATCTGCCGGCGGGTCATCCCCATCAACCTGGACGAGGGAGGGGGCAAGGGGAGGGAAACAACAATAATTAAAAATGTGGGGGGGGTCCTTCCTGCACTGGGCAGTACCTCCCTTCCCACAAACACCGCTTCCCGCGCGATCTGCCGGCGGGTCATCCCCATCAACCTGGACGAGGGAGGGGGCAAGGGGAGGGAAACAACAATAATTAAAAATGTGGGGGGGGTCCTTCCTGCACTGGGCAGTACCTCCCTTCCCACAAACACCATAATTTAAAAAAGAGGGACAAGGCCAACGCAGAGCGGCAGCGAGAGAGAGAGGAGAGAGAGATAAAGAAAAACACCTTACTCACCGGTTCTCCGATACGCCGTAGCTTGTTCCTCAGCCACTCCTCCACCCTCTACCGAACGGCAGCCGCGCTTCTCCAGGCGGATCCGAGGCAGTCCTCCAGCCCCTGGCGGACAGAACGCCACGCCGCGTTCTCGGGGAGCCGAAGGGGACTCCCCCGCCCCTGGCAGCGGTTTCCCCGCTCCAGGCGGTCGGTCGCGATCCCCTCCCCGCTCGCGGACGGCGGTCTTCCCTCGACCCCTCCGCGTTTCAGCGGCTGGTAGGGGCATCCTCCGCCCCTGGGCTAGCGGCCCTAACCGCTCCAGGCGGTCGGCTATAGGAGCCTCTTCTCCCCTCGTGGTCGGCGGCCGTTCCTCCGCGTCCAGGTGGCTGGGCTCCTCGTCCCCCGGCAGATGGCCGCGGCTGCTCCTTTGGGGTAGTGACGAGAACTCCACTACGGCGCATCCCTCTTCCTTCCCGGGCTTTCGGCACCAATGTAAAACAGTTCGAGGTCACGGGCAAGGAAGAGGCGAGAAACCGGCTTGACATATAACTTACAGGTTTAATGGAAAACTCAAAAAGACAAACACATAGGACAACGGACATGTCCGTGAACGATCTCTCTCTCTTGCATCGCGGTCCGCAAGTGGCCTATCCCTCTTGGTGGCTTGATTAGCCTACAACCAGAATATTTATTAAGTGCTCTCTCTGCCTTTAATCATCAGATCTCTTTTGCCTCTTATATTGATGGAAGGTTGAAAATAGCCTAAATTGATTTTCTTTGCTGTAAATTGCATACATACTCCTAATTATTTATGCACCAAAGGCTCAATCTCTCTATCTGGATCACAAATTCTAAAACTTTTGAAGAATGGCCAAACAACATACAAAGCCAATATTTCTGAAAATGTTTAGACTTTTAGCTTTCATTCCCAACATCCATTCAATATATAAAAGAAAATCTTTTTTTCATCGTATCCATTATATTCACACTTGTCCCCTTATTTGGGCTCATATACTGTAATGTTCCATATTGTCTTTTGTTTATGTACCTTTATTTTTAAGTTTCTGGCACCTGTTACACTCCATATTGTCTTTTGTTTATGCACTCTTATTTTGAAATCATTCTTATGTTCCTGTTTCCCAGTCTTGTCATGTCCTGTTTTCCCTCCATGTTCATGTGTCTGGTTTTCATTGGTTCATTGTTTGATTGCTTTATTATCAGTTCTAGTTTTGTCATTGGTTTTAGTTAATTGCCTTATTATCTTGTTTAAAGTTCTGTTTGCCCATTGGCTGATGTTTCCCCATTCATGTATTTAAGTCCTCATGTTTCCCTTGTACCTGGTCAAGTATTGTTATAACCCTGACCTCTGCCTGATGTCACCCTGATTGGTCTTGGTCTTGGTCTGTTCCAAATCCTTGTCCTGTTCCTGTATCGCCAACAATTATCAATAAATCTGCACTTGGGTCCTACTCATCGCCTTCATCCTTGCCTTGACTGCTTCCAAATGTGACATATACTATAACATACACTCTGCTTTTCTTTTATTGTTAAGGACTCATCATACAATTCCATACGCAATCACAATACAGTCATACTTCCCACACTTTCAAACACAGATACTCTCACAAACACAGAAACTTTCACACTTTTTACAAACACAAGGCCTTTATTATAACGACCAGGCAACGGGAGAGAATCTATGTGCAGCTTTTATTAATTCCAAAACAAGCAAACTAGGGATAACAAAAACCACGGAGAACTAGGTGAAAAACAGGGTAAACATGAAATAACAGACAAATGGACAGGAGGGAAACAAGGGCTTAAATACACAAGGGAAAACTAGAAACACCTGGGGAAACAATCAGGGCATGGGAGACAATCAGGGGAAAACCAATCAAAAAACAGAACTACAAAGGACTACAAAAACCAAACAGGAAACAGGAACTAAACAGGAAACTTCAACATAAAAGCACAAAAACAAAAGACAACAGAGAACATGACAACTACAAAGGACTACAAAAACCAAACAGGAAACAGGAACTAAACAGGAAACTTCAACATAAAAGCACAAAAACAAAAGACAACAGAGAACATGACAACTACAAAGGACTACAAAAACCAAACAGGAAACAGGAACTAAAAAGGAAACTTCAACATAAAAGCACAAAAACAAAAGACAACAGAGAACATGACAGAGCCCCCCCTTTAAGGAGCGGATTCCAGACGATCCAAAAACAAAAATAACAAAAACAAAAAACATTGTCCATAGAGCACAAGGTAAACAGTCCAGAGGGGCACCAGGGGCAAATAGGCAGTTCAAGGGGACACGAGGGGCACAGAGGGACAAGACTAGGACAGAGAGACCATGACAGAACAGGTGGGTGTCCAGGAGACCAAGGAGGCCAGGCAGATGCCCAAGGGACCGAGGGGTCGACTTGAAGGAGGGGACCGGGTCGGGAAGACTGGGAGGCAGCTGCGGGGTCGAGAATAGGTCAGGGGGCCAGGGAGGCATCCATAGGGCAGGGACTGGGTCAGGAGGCCAGGGAGATGGCCGTAGGGCAGGGACCGGGTCAGGTGGCCAGGGAGGCGGCCATAGGACCGGGTCAGGGGATCTAGGGGATGGCCACAGGGCTAGGACAGGGTCAGGAGGTCTAGGGGATGGCCACAGGGCTAGGGCAGGGTCAGGAGGTCTAGGGGAGGGCCACAGGACTGGGACAGGGTCAGGAGGCCAAGGAGAAGGCCACAGGACAGGGTCAGAAGGCCTGAGAGGAGGCCACGGGACAGGGTCAGAAGGCCAGGGAGGAGGCCACAGGACAGGGTCAGAAGGCCAGGGAGGAGGCCACAAGACAGGGTCAGAAGGCCTGGGAGGAGTCAAGGAGGACTCCAGGGGCGGTGCCATGGTAGGCGGCGACCAAGGAGGCTTGGAAGGTTCTGGAGGCTTGGAAGGCTCTGGAGGCTTGAAAGGTTGAGCAGGCGCAGGCAGAACCGTGGAGGGTGGAACCATGAAGGCCCTCTGGGGCAGAGCCGTAGAAGGTGGAGCAGGCAGAGCCGTGGAAGGCAGAGCTGTGGAAAGGTCAGGGGGCGGAGCAAGCGCAGGCAGACCCGTGGGAGGCGGAACCATGTAGGTCCTCTGGGGCAGAGCCGTAGAAGGCAGAGCAGGCAGAGCCGTGGAAGGCAGAATCTTGGAGGCCTCTGGTGACGTGTAAGGCCCGGAAGGCGGAGTACTGGGTGGCTCGGGAGGCGGAGCACTGGGAGGTGGAGCACTGGGAGGCTCGGGAGGCGGAGCACTGGGAGGCTCGGGAGGCGGAGCACTGGGAAGCAGAGCACTGGGAAGCTCGGGAGGCGGAGCACTGAGAAGCAGAACACTGGGAGGCTCGGGAGGCGGAGCACTGGGAAGCAGAGCAATGGGAGGCTCGGGAGGCGGAGCACAGGGAGGCCGAGCACTGGGAAGCTAGGGAGGCGGAGCACTGGGAAGCTCGAGAGGCGGAGCACTGGGAAGCAGAGCACTGGGAGGCTCGGGAGGCGGAGCACTGGGAAGCAGAGCACTGGGAGGCTCGGGAGGCAGAGCTCTGGAATACTTTCTTCTCCACCTCCTCCTCCAGACGATCGAGGCTACCGGCACTGGCTCTGGCTCTGGGACGGTCGAGGCTACAGGCACTGGCTCTGGCTCTGGGATGGTCGAGGCTACAGGCACTGGCTCTGGCTCTGGGACGGTCGAGGCTACAGGCACTGGCTCTGGGACGGTCGAGGCTACAGGCACTGGCTCTGGCTCTGGGACGGTCGAGGCTACAGGCACTGGCTCTGGCTCAGGGACAGTCGAGGCTACAGGCGCTGGCTCTGGCTCTGGCTCAGGGACGGTCGAGGCTACAGGCGCTGGCTCTGGCTCTTGGACGGTCGAGGCTACAGGCGCTGGCTCTTGGATGGTCGAGGCTACAGGCGCTGGCTCTGGCTCTTGGACGGTCGAGGCTACAGGCGCTGGCTCTGGCTCTTGGACGGTCGAGGCTACAGGCTCTGGCTTTGGCTCTGAGGACAGGGCCGTGGAGGGCGGAGACTGGTGAGCGGAAGCCCTTCTTCTTCTCCTCCTCTTCCTGGCAGACGCTGGCAATGCTGGTGCTGGGACGGACGAGGCTGGCAACGCTGGCACTGGGACGGACGAGGCTGGCAACGCGTTGGCCGTGGCAGGCGTGGGCGTTGGCTCGTTGGCCGTGGCAGGCGTGGGCGTTGGCTCGTTGGCCATGGCAGGTGTGAGCTCGTTGTCCGTGGCAGGCGAGGGCTCGTTGGAGGTACCCACAGGAGCAAACGTCTCCAAAACCAAGTTCACATACCTCTCCCACGTGTAATCACCAGTCTCTGGCAACTCAATCCATCCATGGGCCAGGAGGCCGAGCTGGAAAATAGACTTGAGATGCCCATCAGGAAAACTAGTGCATCGGGCAACGATGCAAAACTGACGTGAGTATTCCGTCAAAGAATGTACATTTCCTGAAGAAAATGTGAGTGGTGCTTACCTACTGCCCAAAGCTGAAAGAGGCCACCCCCATGACAGTAGGATGTTCTGGTGCAGAGATATAGGTGTTGTTCCATGGTTGCTAGGGAAACCCATCTGGTTGATATGCAGTTACTAAGGTGACAGCCACCAACGCTACTTGCCATCCTGAGTAAAATAAATCAACCCGGAAGCCTCTGTGATTTTCTTGTGCAGAGATATGTGATTTGTTTCTTGGTTGCTAGGGTAACCCCATCTGGTTGCTAGGCAGTTACCAAGGTGACAGGCAACAATGCTCCTTGCCATCCTGAGTGAAATAAGTCAACCCGGAAGTC
This sequence comes from Moxostoma hubbsi, assembly GCA_032164185.1. Lineage (NCBI taxonomy): Eukaryota > Metazoa > Chordata > Actinopteri > Cypriniformes > Catostomidae > Moxostoma > Moxostoma hubbsi. The sequence continues at coordinate 1,577,638 of JAVLUX010000151.1, read as the reverse complement.
TCTGTGATTTTCTTGTGCAGAGATATGTGATTTGTTTCTTGGTTGCTAGGGTAACCCCATCTGGTTGCTAGGCAGTTACCAAGGTGACAGCCAACAATGCTCCTTGCCATCCTGAGTGAAATAAGTCAACCCGGAAGTCTCTGTGATTTTCTTGTGCAGAGATATGTGATTTGTTTCTTGGTTGCTAGGGTAACCCCATCTGGTTGCTAGGCAGTTACCAGGGTGATATTTATCAAGTCTACTTTCCATCCTGAGTGAAATAAGTTAACCCGGAAGTCTCTACGACATTCTGATCCTAAGATACACATCTTAGTGATTTTGAATGGATGTCAATGGTGTTTTGTTGCTAGGGTGCTTTAAATGGTTGCTAGGGTGTGGCTAAGTAGTTCACATGATGAAAGATGAAGACTGATTACTCACCCAATTAAAACAAAGCAACTATCATGTCTCTAGGACATTCTGATCTGAAGATATCTTACTGTAATTGAAATCAATAAATGTGGTTGCTAGGGTGCTCTAAATTGTTGCTAGGGAGTGGCTTGGCAGCTGCCAATGATGAATCTCCAAAGGCTGCTTGTCAGTATGAATGATACAAACCAACTCCCATGCCTCTGTGACATTCAGAATGGAAGATATCTCTCTTTGGATTTTGGTTGCTAAGGTGCTCGAAAATGGTTGCTAGGGAGGGGCTAGGAAGTGTTGAGGGGATTCATGATTGGCTGTTTTACTGCCCCAAGTCAAACGAGACCACCCTCGTGTTTCTATGATAATTCAGTCTGGAGATATCCCTTTGATCTCTTTCAATGGAAGTCTATGGGAGTTGTTGCTAAGGTGCTCTAAATGGTTGCTAGGGCGTGGCTTGATAGCTTCACAATGATCCTGAGAGACTGATTGGTCGTCTGAGTAAAATGAGCCCGCCCCCTTGTCTCTAAGACACTGTGATCCAGAGTTATGATCAATACAAAATCTACCATAGACTTAACATTGGGGCAACTTTGGGCAGCTCATGCCCCCCAGGGGTGCAACTTTTACCCCATTGTGAGGTATGTTCTCACAGAGCCTGTCAGCCTCTTCAAATGTGGTAAATCACACGTCTCTGTGAAATCCTCGCTCTGAGCTATGACTCGTCAAATTTCGGCGCAATGTTAAGTCAATGGGATTTTTTGCCCAATTTTTTGCCCCTGGGGCAAACACCGTACCCCCGATCGCTTATAAAAGTCAAAGCACACCATTCCCAAATAATCCGCACGATTTGACGCCTCATTTGTGGGTCTGCGACCAAAAAATTTTGCAAAAAATTCCATTGACTTACATTGGGGCAACTTTGGGCAGCTCCTGCCCCCCAGGGGTGCAACTTTTACCCCATTGTGAGGTATGTTCTCACAGAGCCTGTCAGCCTCTTCAAATGTGGTAAATCACACGTCTCTGCGAAATCCTCACTCAGAGCTATGACTCGTCAAAGTTCGGCTCAATGTTAAGTCAATGGGATTTTTTGCCCAATTTTTTGCCCCTGGGGCAAACACCGTACCCCCGATCGCTTATAAAAGTCATAGCACACCTCTCCTCAATGAGCCGCACGATTTGACACCTCATTCATGGGTCTACGCCAAAAGGTGTGGGACGAGTTACGCGCCGAAGTTTTGTACGGAAGAAGAAGAATAATAAGTATGTGAGATTACAATAGTGTTGCTTTGCAAGCACCACTAATTAGAATGTACATTTCCTGAAGAAAATGTGAGTGGTGCTTGCCGTGGCAAAATTTCTTACCACAATGTCCCACCTACTGCCCAAAGTTGAAAGAGGCCACCCCCATGACAGTAGGATGTTCTGGTGCAGAGATATAGGTGTTGTTCCATGGTTGCTAGGGAAACCCATCTGGTTGATATGCAGTTACTAAGGTGACAGCCACCAACGCTACTTGCCATCCTGAGTAAAATAAGTCAACCCTGAAGTCTCTACGATTTTCTAGTACAGAGATATGTGATTTGTTACTTGGTTGCTAGGGTAACCCCATCTGGTTGCTAGGCAGTTACCAAGGGGCAAGCCAACAATGATCCTTGCCATCCTAAATGAAATAAGTCAACACGGAATCACTACAATTTTCTGGTTCAGAGATATATGATTTGTTACTTGGTTGCTAGGGTAACCCCATCTGGTTGCTAGGCAGTTACCAAGGTGACATCCAACAATGCTCCTTGCCATCCTGAGTGAAATAAGTCAACCCGGAAGTCTCTACGACATTCTGATCCTAAGATACACATCTTAGTGATTTTGAATGGATGTCAATGGTTCTTTGTTGCTAGGGTGCTTTAAATGGTTGCTAGGGCGTGGCTAAGTAGTTCACATGATGAAAGCTGAAGACTGATTACTCACCCAATTAAAACAAAGCAACTATCATGTCTCTAGGACATTCTGATCTGAAGATATCTTACTGTAATTGAAATCAATAAATGTGGTTGCTACGGTGCTCTAAATTGTTGCTAGGGAGTGGCTTGGCAGCTGCCAATGATGAATCTCCAAAGGCTGCTTGTTGGTATGAATGATATAAACCAACTCCCATGCCTCTGTGATATTCAGAATGGAGGATATCTCTCTTTGGATTTTGGTTGCTAAGGTGCTCGAAAATGGTTGCTAGGGAGGTGCTAGGAAGTGTTGAGGGGATTCATGATTGGCTGTTTTACTGCCCCAAGTGAAACGAGACCACCCTCGTGTTTCCATGATAATTCAGTCCTGAGAAATCCCTTTGATCTCTTTCAATGGAAGTGTATGGACTTGTTGCTAAGGTGCTGTAAATGGTTGCTAGGGTGTGGCTTGATAGCTTCACAATGATCCTGAGAGACTGATTGGTCTTCTGAGTAAAATGAGCCCGCCCCCTTGTCTCTAAGACACTGTGATCCAGAGTTATGTTCAATAAAAAATCTACCATAGACTTAACATTGGGGCAAATTTGGGCAGCTCCTGCCCCCAAGGGGTGAAACTTTTACCCCATTGTGAGGTATGTTCTCACAGAGCCTGTCAGCCTCTTCAAATGTGATAAATCACACGTCTCTGTGAAATCCTCGCTCTGAGCTATGACTCGTAAAATTTCGGCGCAATGTTAAGTCAATGGGATTTTTTGCCCAATTTTTTGCCCCTGGGGCAAATAACGTACCCCCGATCGCTTATGAAAGTCATAGCACACCATTCCCAAATAATCCGCACGATTTGACGCCTCATTTGTGGGTCTGCGACCAAAAAATTTTGCAAAAAATTCCATTGACTTACATTGGGGCAACTTTGGGCAGCTCCTGCCTCCCAGGGGTGCAACTTTTACCCCATTGTGAGGTATGTTCTCACAGAGCCTGTCAGCCTCTTCAAATGTGGTAAATCACACATCTCTGCGAAATCCTCGCTCTGAGCTATGACTCGTCAAAGTTCGGCTCAATGTTAAGTCAGTGGGATTTTTTGCCCAATTTTTTGCCCCTGGGGCAAACACCGTACCCCCGATCGCTTATAAAAGTCATAGCACACCATTCCCAAATAATCCGCACGAATTGACGCCTCATTCGTGGGTCTGTGACAAAAGCTGCGGGAGGAGTAGCGCACCAAACTTTTGTCCAGAATAATAATAATAACTAGAATGTACATTTCCTGAAGAAAATGTGAGTGGTGCTTGCCGTGGCAAAATTTCTTACCACAATGTCCCACCTACTGCCCAAAGTTCAAAGAGGCCACCCCCATGACAGTAGAATGTTCTGGTGCAGAGATATAGGTGTTGTTCCATGGTTGCTAGGGAAACCCATCTGGTTGATATGCAGTTACTAAGGTGTCAGCCACCAACGCTACTTGCCATCCTGAGTAAAATATGTCAACCCGGAAGTCTCTACGATTTTCTAATACAGAGATATGTGATTTGTTACATGGTTGCTAGGGTAACCCCATCTGGTTGCTAGGCAGTTACCAAGGGGCAAGCCAACAATGCTCCTTGCCATCCTAAATGAAAAAAGTCAACACGGAATCACTACAATTTTCTGGTTCAGAGATATATGATTTGTTACTTGGTTGCTAGGGTAACCCCATCTGGTTGCTAGGCAGTTACCAAGGTGACAGCCAACAATGCTCCTTGCTCTCCTGAGTGAAATAAGTCAATCCGGAAGTCTCTGTGATTTTCTTGTGCAGCGATATGTGATTTGTTTATTGGTTGCTAGGGTAACCCCATCTGGTTGCTAGGCAGTTACCAAGGTGACAGGCAACAATGCTCCTTGCCATCCTGAGTGAAATAAGTCAACCCGGAAGTCTCTGTGATTTTCTAGTACAGAGATATGTGATTTGTTTCTTGGTTGCTAGGGTAACCCCATCTGGTTGCTAGGCAGTTACCAAGGTGACAGCCAAGAATGCTCCTTGCCATCCTGACTGAAATAAGTCAACCTGGAATCTCTACGATTTTCTGGTTCAGAGATACGTGATTTGTTAATTGGTTGCTAGCGTAACCCCATCTGGTTGCTAGGCAGTTACCAAGGTGACAGCCAACAATGCTCCTTGCCATCCTGAGTGAAATAAGTCAACCCGGTAGTCTCTGTGATTTTCTTGTGCAGAGAGGTGTGATTTGTTTCTTGGTTGCTAGGGTAACCCCATCTGGTTGCTAGGCAGTTACCAAGGTGACAGGCAACAATGCTCCTTGCCATCCTGAGTGAAATAAGTCAACCCGGAAGTCTCTGTGATTTTCTTGTGCAGAGATATGTGATTTGTTTCTTGGTTGCTAGGGTAACCCCATCTGGTTGCTAGGCAGTTACCAAGGTGACAGCAAACAATGCTCCGTGCCATCCTGAGTGAAATAAGTCAACCCGGAAGTCTCTGTGATTTTCTTGTGCAGAGATATGTGATTTGTTTATTGGTTGCTAGGGTAACCCCATTTGGTTGCTAGGCAGTTACCAGGGTGATATTTATCAAGTCTACTTTCCATCCTGAGTGAAATAAGTCAACCCGGAAGTCTCTACGACATTCTGATCCTAAGATACACATCTTAGTGATATTGAATGGATGTCAATGGTGTTTTGTTGCTAGGGTGCTTTAAATGGTTGCTAGGGCGTGGCTAAGTAGTTCACATGATGAAAGATGAAGACTGATTACTCACCCAATTAAAACAAAGCAACTATCATGTCTCTAGGACATTCTGATCTGAAGATATCTTACTTCAATTGAAATCAATAAATGTGGTTGCTTGGGTGCTCCAAATTGTTGCTAGGGAGTGGCTTGGCAGCTGCCAATGATGAATCTCCAATGGCTGCTTGTCAGTATGAATGATACAAACCAACTCCCATGCCTCTGTGACATTCAGAATGGAAGATATCTCTCTTTGGATTTTGGTTGCTAAGGTGCTCGAAAATGGTTGCTAGGGAGGGGCTAGGAAGTGTTGAGGGGATTCATGATTGGCTGTTTTACTGCCCCAAGTCAAACGAGACCACCCTCGTGTTTCTATGATAATTCAGTCCGGAGATATCCCTTTGATCTCTTTCAATGGAAGTCTATGGGAGTTGTTGCTAAGGTGCTCTAAATGGTTGCTAGGGCGTGGCTTGATAGCTTCACAATGATCCTGAGAGATTGATTGGTCATCTGAGTAAAATGAGCCCGCCCCCTTGTCTCTAAGACACTGTGATCCAGAGTTATGTTCAATACAAAATCTACCATAGACTTAACATTGGGGCAACTTTGGGCAGCTCATGCCCCCCAGGGGTGCAACTTTTACCCCATTGTTAGGTATGTTCTCACAGAGCCTGTCAGCCTCTTCAAATGTGGTTAATCACACGTCTCTGTGAAATCCTCGATCTGAGCTATGACTCGTCAAAGTTCGGCGCAATGTTGAGTCAATGGGATTTTTTGCCCAATTTTTTGCCCCTGGGGCAATCACCGTACCCCCGATCGATTATAAAAGTCATAGGACACCATTCCCAAATAATCCGCACGATTTGACGCCTCATTTGTGGGTTTTCGACCAAAAAATTTTGAAAAAAATTCCATTGACTTACATTGGGGCAACTTTGGGCAGCTCCTGCCCCCCAGGGGTGCAACTTTTACCCCATTGTGAGGTATGTTCTCACAGAGCCTGTCAGCCTCTTCAAATGTGGTAAATCACATGTCTCTGCGAAATCCTCGCTTTGAGCTATGACTCGTCAAAGTTCGGCGCAATGTTAAGTCAATGGGATTTTTTGCCCAATTTTTTGCCCCTGGGGCAAACACCGTACCTCCGATCGCTTATAAAAGTCATAGCACACCTCTCCTCAATGAGCCGCACGATTTGACACCTCATTCATGGGTCTACGCCAAAAGGTGCGGGACGAGTTAGGTGCCGAAGTTTTGTACGGAAGAAGAAGAAGAAGAAGAAGAAGAAGAAAAATAAGTATGTGAGATTACAATAGTGTTGCTTTGCAAGCACCACTAATAAGTTTAAATAGGATTTCAGTAAGTTGGCTTTCTCAAGCCAACCTAACTAGATTAAAAAGTTTGAGTACAAACTTTAGGTTGGCTTGAGAAAGCCTAGCATAAAGTTTGAAGTAGTTGTAAAAGTTTCAAGATTTACGGTTTCTAGTTTGATGTAATTATAAGTAGTAGTTTTCAAAGTTCAAAGTTTAGAGATTATAAAACCATTCAGTCTATCAAATAGATTAGATAGATAGATAGATAGATAGATAGATAGATAGATAGATAGATAGATAGATAGATAGATAGATAGATAGATAGATAGATAGATATTGACCCTCAGATAGATAGATAGATAGATAGATAGATAGATAGATAGATAGATAGATATTGACCCTCAGATAGATAGATAGATAGATAGATAGATAGATAGAGTATGACCCATAGATAGATAGATAGATAGATAGATAGATAGATAGATAGATAGATAGATAGATAGATAGATATTGACCCTCAGATAGATAGATAGATAGATAGATAGATAGATAGTTATTGACCATCAGATAGATAGATAGATAGATAGATAGATAGATAGATAGATAGATAGATAGATAGATAGATAGTTATTGACCATCAGATAGATAGATAGATAGATAGATAGATAGATAGATAGATAGATAGATAGATAGATAGATAGATAGATAGATAGATATTGACCATTAGATAGATAGATAGATAGATAGATAGATAGATAGATAGATAGATAGATAGATAGATATTGATCCTCAGATAGATAGATAGATATTGACACTCAGATAGATAGATAGATAGATAGATAGATAGATAGATAGATAGATAGATAGAAATATAGAAAGACAGATTGATAGTCATTGACCCTTAGATAGATAGATAGATAGATATTGACCTTCAGATATATAGATAGATAGATAGTCATTGACCCTGAGATATAGATAGATAGAGTATGAACCACAGATAGATAGATAGATAGATAGTTATTGACCCGCAGATAGTTAGATAGATAGATAGATAGATATTGACCCTCAGATAGATAGATAGATAGATAGATAGATAGATAGATAGATAGATAGTCATTGACCCTTAGATAGATAGATAGATATTGACCGTCAGATATATAGATAGACAGATAGTCATTGACCCTGAGATATACATAGATAGAGTATGACCCACAGATAGATAGATAGATAGTTATTGACCCGCAGATAGTTAGATAGATAGATAGATAGATAGATAGATAGATATTGACCCTCAGAAAGATAGATAGATAGATAGATAGATAGATAGATAGATAGATAGATAGATAGATAGATAGATAGACAGATAGACAGATAGATATATAATTTTTTACTTGGTTGCTAGGGTAACCCAATCTGGTTGCTAGGCAGTTTCCAGGGTGATCCTTATCAAGCCTCCTTTTCATTCTGAGTGAATAAAGTCAACCCGGAAGTCTCTATGATTTTCTGTTGCATAGATATGTGATTTGTTACTTGGTTGCTAGGGTAACCATATCTGGTTGATAGGCAGTTACCAGAGTGATATATATCAAGGCTACTTTCCATCTTGAGTAAAATAAGTGAAACAGGACGTCTCTACGATTTTCTGGTGCAGAGTTATGTGATTTGTTACTTGGTTGCTAGGGTAAGCCCTTGTCGTTGCTAGGCAGTTACCAGAGTGATATTTATCAAGCCTCCTTTCCATCCTGAGTGAATTATGTCAACCCGGAAGTCTCTACGATTTTCTGGTGCAGAGATATGTGATTTGTTAGTTGGTTGCTAGGGTAACCCCATCTGGTTGCTAGGCAGTTACTAAGGTGATACTCATAAGGCTCCTTGCAATCCTTTGTGAAATATGTCAACCCCTAAGTCTCTACGATGTTCTGGTTCAAAGATATGTGATTTGTTACTTGGTTGCTAGGGTAACCGCATCTGGTTGCTAGGCAGTTACCAGAGGGATACATATCAAGGCTACTTTCCATCCTGAGTGAAATAAGTGAAACAGGAAGTCTCTATGATTTTCTGGTGCAGAGATATGTGACTTGTTACTTGGTTGCTAGGGTAAACACATCTGGTTGCTAGGCAGTTACCAAAGTGATACTCATAAGGCTCCTTGCAATCCTGTGTGAAATATGTCAACCCCTAAGTCTCTACGATGTTCTGGTTCAAAGATATGTGATTTGATACTTGGTTGCTAAGGTAACCCTGTCTGGTTGCTATGCAGCTACCAGAGTGATACATATCAAGGCTACTTTCCATCCTGAGTGAAATAAGCGAAACAGGTAGTCTCTACGATATACTGGTGCAGAGATATGTGATTTGTTACTTGGTTGCTAGGGTAACCCCGTCTGGTTGCTAGGCAGTTACCAGAGTGATACATATCAAGGCTACTTTCCATCCTGAGTGAATAAAGTCAACCCGGAAGTCTCTCTGATTTTCTGTTGCAGAGATATGTGATTTGTTACTTGGTTGCTAGGGTAACCCCGTCTGGTTGCTAGGCAGTTACCAGTGTGATACATATCAAGGCTACTTTCCATCCTGAGTGAATCAAGACAACCCGGAAGTCTCTATGATTTTCTGGTGCAGAGATATGTGATTTGTTACTTGGTTGCTAGGGTAATCACATCTGGTTGCTAGGCAGTTACCAGAGTGATACATATCAAGGCTACTTTCCATCCTGAGTGAAATAAGTCAACCCGGAAGTCTCTCTGATATTCTGTTGCAGAGATATGTGATTTGTTACTTGGTTGCTAGGGTAATCACATCTGGTTGCTAGGCAGTTACCAGAGTGATACATATCAAGGCTACTTTCCATCCTGAGTGAAATAAGTGAAACAGGAAGTCTCTATGATTTTCTGGTGCAGAGATATGTGATTTGTTATTTGGTTGCTAGGGTAACCCTGTCTGGTTGCTATGCAGTTACCAGGGTGATACTTATCAAGCCTCCTTTCCATCCTGAGTGAATTAAGTCAACCCAGATGTCTCTACGATTTTCTGGTGCAGAAATATATGATTTGTTATTTGGTTGCTAGGGTAACCCATCTGGTTGCTAGGCAGTTACCAGAGTGATGCATATCAAGGCTACTTTCCATCCTGAGTGAAATATGTCAACCCCTAAGTCTCTACGATGTTCTGGTTCAAAGATATGTGATTTGTTACTTGGTTGCTAGGGTAACCACATCTGGTTGCTATGCAGTTACCAGAGTGATGCATATCAAGCCTACTTTCCATCCTGAGTGAAATAAGTGAAACAGGAAGTCTCTATGATTTTCTGTTGCAGAGATATGTGATTTGTTACTTGGTTGCTAGGGTAACCACATACTGTTGCTAGGCAGTTACCAGAGTGATACATATCAAGGCTACTTTCCATCCTGAGTGAAATAAGTGAAACAGGAAGTCTCTACGATTTTCTGGTGCAGAGATATGTGATTTGTTACTTGGTTGCTAGGGTAATCACGTCTGGTTGCTAAGCAGTTACCAGAGTGATACATATCAAGGCTACTTTCCATCCTGAGTGAAATAAGTCAACCCGGAAGTCTCTCTGATTTTCTGTTGCAGAGATATGTGATTTGTTACTTGGTTGCTAGGGTAATCACATCTGGTTGCTAGGCAGTTACCAGAGTGATACATATCAAGGCTACTTTCCATCCTGAGTGAAAAAAGTGAAACAGGAAGTCTCTACGATTTTCTGGTGCAGATATATGTGATTTGTTACTTGGTTGCTAGGGTAACCCCGTCTGGTTGCTAGGCAGTTACCAGAGTGATACATATCAAGGCTACTTTCCATCCTGAGTGAATCAAGTCAATCCGGAAGTCTCTATGATTTTCTGATGCAGAGATATGTGATTTGTTACTTGGTTGCTAGGGTAATCACATCTGGTTGCTAGGCAGTTACCAGAGTGATACATTTCAAGGCTACTTTCCATCCTGAGTGAAATAAGTCAACCCGGAAGTCTCTCTGATTTTCTGTTGCAGAGATATGTGATTTGTTACTTGGTTGCTAGGGTAATCACATCTGGTTGCTAGGCAGTTACCAGAGTGATACATATCAAGGCTACTTTCCAATCTGAGTGAAATAAGTGAAACAGGATGTCTCTACGATTTTCTGGTGCAGATATATGTGATTTGTTACTTGGTTGCTAGGGTAACCCCGTCTGGTTGCTAAGCAGTTACCAGAGTGATACATATCAAGGCTACTTTCCATCCTGAGTGAAATAAGTCAACCCGGAAGTCTCTCTGATTTTCTGTTGCAGAGATATGTGATTTGTTACTTGGTTGCTAGGGTAATCACATCTGGTTGCTAGGCAGTTACCAGAGTGATACCTATCAAGGCTACTTTCCATCCTGAGTGAAATAAGTCAACCCGGAAGTCTCTCTGATTTTCTGTTGCAGAGATATGTGATTTGTTACTTGGTTGCTAGGGTAATCACATCTGGTTGCTAGGCAGTTACCAGAGTGATACATATCAAGGCTACTTTCCATCCTGAGTGAAATAAGTGAAACAGGAAGTCTCTACGATTTTCTGGTGCAGAGATATGTGATTTGTTAGTTGGTTGCTAGGGTAACCCCATCTGGTTGCTAGGCAGTTACCAGGGTGATACTTATCAAGCCTCCTTTCCATACTGAGTGAATCAAGTCAACCTGGAAGCTACTATACTGTGGCTATGAAGATTTTAGGTCATTACTTATTGGCTGCTTGATAAAAGAAATCCTCTGAGGGAGAGAGAGAGGGAGAGACGCAGGGCTGACAGGCCCTTTTTTGTCTGTGTGTGTGAAAACGTCAGTTGGGATTTAAATTTCTGAACATTGGTTGCTATGCAGTAACCAGGGTGATAACTTGTCAAGCCTCCTTTCCATCCTGAGTGAATAAAGTCAACCCGCAAGTCTGTATGATTTTCTGGTGCAGAGATATGTGATTTGTTATTTGGTTGCTAGGGTAACCCTGTCTGGTTGCTATGCAGTTACCAGGGTGATACTTATCAAGCCTCCTTTCCATCCTGAGTGAATTAAGTCAACCCAGATGTCTCTACGATTTTCTGGTGCAGAAATATATGATTTGTTATTTGGTTGCTAGGGTAACCCATCTGGTTGCTAGGCAGTTACCAGAGTGATGCATATCAAGGCTACTTTCCATCCTGAGTGAAATATGTCAACCCCTAAGTCTCTACGATGTTCTGGTTCAAAGATATGTGATTTGTTACTTGGTTGCTAGGGTAAACACATCTGGTTGCTATGCAGTTACCAGAGTGATGCATATCAAGCCTACTTTCCATCCTGAGTGAAATAAGTGAAACAGGAAGTCTCTACGATTTTCTGGTGCAGAGATATGTGATTTGTTACTTGGTTGCTAGGGTAATCACATCTGGTTGCTAGGCAGTTACCAGAGTGATACATATCAAGGCTACTTTCCATCCTGAGTGAAATAAGTCAACCCAGAAGTCTCTCTGATTTTCTGTTGCAGAGATATGTGATTTGTTACTTGGTTGCTAGGGTAATCACATCTGGTTGCTAGGCAGTTACCAGAGTGATACATATCAAGGCTACTTTCCATCCTGAGTGAAAAAAGTGAAACAGGAAGTCTCTACGATTTTCTGGTGCAGATATATGTGATTTGTTACTTGGTTGCTAGGGAAACCCCGTCTGGTTGCTAGGCAGTTACCAGAGTGATACATAACAAGGCTACTTTCCATCCTGAGTGAATCAAGTCAATCCGGAAGTCTCTATGATTTTCTGATGCAGAGATATGTGATTTGTTACTTGGTTGCTAGGGTAATCACATCTGGTTGCTAGGCAGTTACCAGAGTGATACATTTCAAGGCTACTTTCCATCCTGAGTGAAATAAGTCAACCCGGAAGTCTCTCTGATTTTCTGTTGCAGAGATATGTGATTTGTTACTTGGTTGCTAGGGTAATCACATCTGGTTGCTAGGCAGTTACCAGAGTGATACATATCAAGGCTACTTTCCAATCTGAGTGAAATAAGTGAAACAGGAAGTCTCTACGATTTTCTGGTGCAGATATATGTGATTTGTTACTTGGTTGCTAGGGTAACCCCGTCTGGTTGCTAAGCAGTTACCAGAGTGATACATATCAAGGCTACTTTCCATCCTGAGTGAAATAAGTCAACCCGGAAGTCTCTCTGATTTTCTGTTGCAGAGATATGTGATTTGTTACTTGGTTGCTAGGGTAATCACATCTGGTTGCTAGGCAGTTACCAGAGTGATACATATCAAGGCTACTTTCCATCCTGAGTGAAATAAGTCAACCCGGAAGTCTCTCTGATTTTCTGTTGCAGAGATATGTGATTTGTTACTTGGTTGCTAGGGTAATCATATCTGGTTGCTAGGCAGTTACCAGAGTGATACATATCAAGGCTACTTTCCATCCTGAGTGAAATAAGTGAAACAGGAAGTCTCTACGATTTTCTGTTGCAGATATATGTGATTTGTTACTTGGTTGCTAGGGTAACCCCGTCTGGTTGCTAGGCAGTTACCAGAGTGATACATATCAAGGCTACTTTCCATCCTGAGTGAATCAAGTCAATCCGGAAGTCTCTATGATTTTCTGATGCAGAGATATGTGATTTGTTACTTGGTTGCTAGGGTAATCACATCTGGTTGCTAGGCAGTTACCAGAGTGATACATATCAAGGCTACTTTCCATCCTGAGTGAAATAAGTCAACCCGGAAGTCTCTCTGATTTTCTGTTGCAGAGATATGTGATTTGTTACTTGGTTGCTAGGGTAATCACATCTGGTTGCTAGGCAGTTACCAGAGTGATACATATCAAGGCTACTTTCCATCCTGAGTGAAATAAGTGAAACAGGAAGTCTCTACGATTTTCTGGTGCAGATATATGTGATTTGTAACTTGGTTGCTAGGGTAACCCCGTCTGGTTGCTAAGCAGTTACCAGAGTGATACATATCAAGGCTACTTTCCATCCTGAGTGAAATAAGTCAACCCGGAAGTCTCTCTGATTTTCTGTTGCAGAGATATGTGATTTGTTACTTGGTTGCTAGGGTAATCACATCTGGTTGCTAGGCAGTTACCAGAGTGATACATATCAAGGCTACTTTCCATCCTGAGTGAAATAAGTGAAACAGGAAGTCTCTACGATTTTCTGGTGCAGAGATATGTGATTTGTTAGTTGGTTGCTAGGGTAACCCCATCTGGTTGCTAGGCAGTTACCAGGGTGATACTTATCAAGCCTCCTTTCCATACTGAGTGAATCAAGTCAACCTGGAAGCTACTATACTGTGGCTATGAAGATTTTAGGTCATTACTTATTGGCTGCTTGATAAAAGAAATCCTCTGAGGGAGAGAGAGAGGGAGAGACGCAGGGCTGACAGGCCCTTTTTTGTCTGTGTGTGTGAAAACGTCAGTTGGGATTTAAATTTCTGAACATTCCGCAATGTTAATCAATGGGAGTTTTTCCGAGTTTTGATCGTCATTTTTAGGAAAACCGTAAGTCCGATCAGTTAGAAAAGATATAGCACACTATTCGGGATTAGTCTGAAGGTCTGTGCCGAGTTTGGTGCATGTAGCTTAAAAGCTCTAGGAGGAGTTACATTTAGAAATTTAGTCTCAGAAGAATAATAATAATATTAAGTTTAAATAGGATTTCAGTAAGTTGGCTTTCTCAAGCCAACCTAATAAGTTTAAATAGGATTTCAGTAAGTTGGCTTTCTCAAGCCAACCTAACTAGATTAAAAAGTTTGAGTACAAACTTTAGGTTGGCTTGAGAAAGCCTAGCATAAAGTTTGAAGTAGTTGTAAAAGTTTGAAGATTTACGGTTTCTAGTTTGATGTAATTATGAGTAGTAGTTTTCAAAGTTCAAAGTTTAGAGATTATAAAACCATTCAGTCTATCAAATAGATTAGATAGATAGATAGATAGATAGATAGATAGATAGATAGATATATAGATAGATAGATAGATAGATAGATAGATAGATAGATAGATAGATATTGACCCTCAGATAGATAGATAGATATTGACCCTCAGATAGATAGATAGATAGATAGATAGATAGATAGATAGATAGAGTATGACCCATAGATAGATAGATAGATAGATTGATAGATAGATAGATAGATAGATATTGACCCTCAGATAGATAGATAGATAGATAGATAGATAGATAGATAGATAGATAGATAGATAGATAGATAGATAGATAGTTATTGACCATCAGATAGATATATAGATAGATTGTTATTGACCATCAGATAGATAGATAGATAGATAGATAGATAGACAGATATTGACCATTAGATAGATAGATAGATAGATAGATATTGATCCTCAGATAGATAGATAGATATTGACCCTCAGATAGATAGATAGATAGATAGATAGAAAGATAGAAAGATAGATTGATAGTCATTGACCCTTAGATAGATAGATAGATATTGACCGTCAGATATATAGATAGATAGATAGTCATTGACCCTGAGATATAGATAGATAGAGTATGAACCACAGATAGGTAGATAGATAGATAGATAGTTATTGACCCGCAGATAGCTAGATAGATAGATAGATAGATATTGACCCTCAGATAGATAGATAGATAGATAGTCATTGACCCTTAGATAGATAGATATTGACCGTCAGATATATAGATAGACAGATAGTCATTGACCCTGAGATATAGATAGATAGAGTATGACCCACAGATAGATAGATAGATAGATAGTTATTGACCCGCAGATAGTTAGATAGATAGATAGATAGATATTGACCCTCAGATAGATAGATAGATAGATAGATAGATAGATAGATAGATAGATAGATAGATAGATAGATATATCATTTTTTACTTGGTTGCTAGGGTAACCCAATCTGGTTGCTAGGCAGTTTCCAGGGTGATCCTTATCAAGCCTCCTTTTCATTCTGAGTGAATAAAGTCAACCCGGAAGTCTCTATGATTTTCTGTTGCATAGATATGTGATTTGTTACTTGGTTGCTAGGGTAATCACATCTGGTTGCTAGGCAGTTACCAGAGTGATACATATCAAGGCTACTTTCCATCTTGAGTGAAATAAGTGAAACAGGAAGTCACTACGATTTTCTGGTGCAGAAATATGTGATTTGTTACTTGGTTGCTAGGGTAACCCCATCTGGTTGCTAGGCAGTTACCAGAGTGATACATATCAAGGCTACTTTCCATCCTGAGTGAAATAAGTGAAACAGGAAGTCTGTATGATTTTCTGGTGCAGAGATATGTGATTTGTTACTTGGTTGCTAGGGTAACCCCATCTGGTTGCTAGGCAGTTACCAGAGTGATACATATCAAGGCTACTTTCCATCCTGAGTGAAATAAGTGAAACAGGATGTCTGTATGATTTTCTGGTGCAGAAATATGTGATTTGTTATTTGGTTGCTAGGGTAACCCTGTCTGGTTGCTATGCAGTTACCAGGGTGATACTTATCAAGCCTCCTTTCCATACTGAGTGAATCAAGTCAACCTGGAAGCTACTATACTGTGGCTATGAAGATTTTAGGTCATTACTTATTGGCTGCTTGATAAAAGAAATCCTCTGAGGGAGAGAGAGAAGGAGAGACGCAGGGCTGACAGGCCCTTTTTCGTCTGTGTGTGTGAAAACGTCAGTTGGGATTTAAATTGCTGAACATTCCGCAATGTTAATCAATGGGAGTTTTTCCGAGTTTTGATCGTCATTTTTAGGAAAACCGTAAGTCCGATCAGTTAGAAAAGATATAGCACACTATTCGGGATTAGTCTGAAGGTCTGTGCCGAGTTTGGTGCATGTAGCTTAAAAGCTCTAGGAGGAGTTACATTTAGAAATTTAGTCTCAGAATAATAATAATATTAATAATAATAATAATAAGTTTAAATAGGATTTCAGTAAGTTGGCTTTCTCAAGCCAACCTAATAATAATAATAAGTATGCAAGAGAACAAAAGTGATGCTTTGCCTATGGCAAGCACCACTAATAATAAGTATGAGCAATAACAATAGTGATGCCTTGCCTTTGGCAAGCACCACTAATAATAATAAGTATGAGCAATAACAATAGTGATGCCTTGCCTTTGGCAAGCACCACTAACTAGAATGTACATTTCCTGAAGAAAATGTGAGTGGTGCTTGCCGTGGCAAAACTCGTCAAATAGCATTTTCTAACTTGTGTCTAAGAACTAAAATAAAGGTCACAGAATGTTGCTAACACGTGTTTTTCATGATGGTAGCACGTTTTAACATGTTTTAGCACTTCGCTAGGTGAAGCTAGCATGTGTTAGCATGATACTAGCACTTTTTTTGCATGTTTTATCACTTCGTTTGGTGATGCTAACATGTGTTAGCATGATGCTTGCACGTTTTTAACATGTTTTAGCAATCCCCTAAGCAATGCTAACATGCATTAGCATAATGCTAGCACGTTTTAACATGTTTTAGCACTTCGCTAGGTGAAGCTAGCATGTGTTAGCATGATACTAGCACATTTTTAGCATGTTTCAGCACTTCGTTTGGCGATGCTAACATGTGTTAGCATGATGCTAGCACGATTTTTAACATGTTTTAGCAATCCCCTAAGCAATGCTAACATGCATTAGCATAATGCTAGCACGTTTTAACATGTTTTAGCACTTCGCTAGGTGAAGCTAGCATGTGTTAGCATGATTCTAGCACGTTTTTTGCATGTTTTAGCACTTTGCTAGGCGATGCTAACATGTGTTAGCATGATGCTAGCACGTTTTTAACATGTTTTAGCAATCCCCTAAGCAATGCTAACATGCATTAGCATAATGCTAGCACGTTTTAACATGTTTTAGCACTTCGCTAGGCGATGCCAGCATGTGTTAGCATGATGCTAGCACGTTTTTAGCATGTTTTAACACTTCGCTAGGCAATACTAGCATGTGTTAGCATGTTGTTATCACGTTTTTAACATGTTTTAGCACTTCGCTAGGCGATGCCAACATGTGTTACCATGTTGCGAGCACGTTTTTAGCATGTTTTAGCACTTCGCTAGGCGATGCCAGCATGTGTTAGCATGTTGCTAACACATTTATAGCATGTTTTAGCACTTCGCTAGGTGATGCCAGCATATGTTAGCATGATGCTAGCACATTTTTAGCATGTTTCAGGGTGTGGCTATGAAGATTTTTATTGGCTGCTTGATAAAAGAAATCCTCTGAGGGAGAGAGAGAGAGAGACGCAGGGCTGACAGGCCCTTTTTTGTCTGTGTGTGTGGAAATGTCAGTTGGGATTTAAATTTCTGAACATTCCGCAATGTAAAGTCAATGGGACTTTTTTGGCCGATTTTTTCATCCGCTGTTCGAACATCGTACACCCGATCGCTTATAAAAGTCATAGCACACCTCTCCTCAATGAGCCGCTCGATTTGACACCTCATTCATGGGTCTACGCCAAAAGGTGCGGGACGAGTTAGGTGCCGAAATTTTGTACGGAAGAAGAAGAAAAAGAAAAATAATAAGTATGTGAGATTACAATAGTGTTGCTTTGCAAGCACCACTAACTAGAATGTACATTTCCTGAAGAAAATGTGAGTGGTGCTTGCCGTTGCAAAACTCGTCAAATATCATTTTCTAACTTGTTTCTAAGCACTAAAATAAAGGTCATAGAATGTTGCTAACACATGTTTTTCATGATGGTAACACGTTTTTAGAATGTTTTAGCACTTCGCTAGGTGAAGCTAGCATGTGTTAGCATGATACTAGCACGTTTTTAGCATGTTTTAGCACTTCGTTTGGCGATGCTAACATGTGTTAGCATGATGCTAGCACGTTTTTAATATGTTTTAGCAATCCCCTAAGCAATGCTAACATGCATTAGCATAATGCTAACACGTTTTAACATGTTTTAGCACTTCGCTAGGTGAAGCTAGCATGTGTTAGCATGATGCTAGCACGTTTTTAACATGTTTTAGCAATCCCCTAAGCAATGCTAACATGCATTAGCATAATGCTAGCACGTTTTAACATGTTTTAGCACTTTGCTAGGCAATGACAGCATGTGTTAGCATGATGCTAGCACATTTTTAGCATGTTTTAACACTTCGCTAGGCAATACTAGCATGTGTTAGAATGTTGTTAGCACATTTTTAGCTTGTTTTAGCACATCGCTAGGCGATGCCAACATGTGTTAGCATGTTGCGAGCACGTTTTTAGCATGTTTTAGCACTTCTCTAGGCGATGCCAGCATGTGTTAGCATGTTGCTAACACGTTTATAGCATGTTTTAGCACTTCGCTAGGTGATGCCAGCATATGTTAGCATGATGCTAGCACATTTTTAGCATGTTTTAGGGTGTGGCTATGATGATTTTTATTGGCTGCTTGATAAAAGAAATCCTCTGAGGGAGAGAGAGGGAGAGACGCAGGGCTGACAGGCCCTTTTTTGTCTGTGTGTGTGAAAATGTCAGTTGGGATTTAAATTTCTGAACATTCCGAAATGTAAAGTCAATGGGACTTTTTTGGCCGCTTTTTCGTCTGCTGTTCGAACATCGTACACCCGATCGCTTAGAAAAGATATAGCACACCTCTCCTCAATGAGCCGCACGATTTGATGCCTCACTCAGGGGTCTGTGACAAAAGCTGCAGGAGGAGTAGCGCGCCAAACTTTGTGTGGAAAAATAATAATAATTATTATAATAACTAGATTAAAAAGTTTGAGTACAAACTTTAGGTTGGCTTGAGAAAGCCTAGCATAAAGTTTGAAGTTGTTGTAAAAGTTTGAAGATTTAAGGTTTTTAGTTTGATGTAATTATAAGTAGTAGTTTTCAAAGTTCAAAGTTTAGAGATTATAAAACCATTCAGTCTATCAAATAGATTAGATAGATAGATAGATAGATAGATAGATAGATAGATAGATAGATAGATAGATATTGACCCTCAGATAGATAGATAGATAGATAGATAGATAGATAGATAGATAGATAGATATTGACCCTCAGATAGATAGATAGATAGATAGATAGATAGATAGATAGATAGATAGATAGATAGATATTGACCCTCAGATAGATAGATAGATAGATAGACAGATAGATATTGACCCTCAGATAGATAGATAGATAGATAGACAGATAGATATTGACCCTCAGATAGATAGATAGATAGATAGATAGATAGATAGATAGATAGATAGATAGATAGATAATGACCCACAGATAGATAGATAGATAGATAGATAGATAGATAGATAGATAGATAGATAGATAGTTATTGACCCTCAGATAGATAGATTGATAGATATTGATCCTCAGATAGATAGATAGATATTGACCCTCATATAGATAGATAGATAGATAGATAGATAGATAGATAGATAGATAGATAGTCATTGACCCTTAGATAGATAGATAGATAGATAGATAGATAGATAGATAGATAGATAGATAGATAGATAGATAGATAGAGTATGACCCACAGATAGATAGTTATTGACCCTCAGATAGATAGATAGATAGATAGATAGATAGATAGATAGATAGATAGATAGATAGATAGATAGATAGATAGTCATTGACCCTTAGATAGATAGATAGATAGATAGATAGATAGATAGATAGATAGATAGATAGATAGATAGTTATTGACCCTCAGATAGATAGATAGATAGATATTGATCCTCAGATAGATAGATAGATATTGACCCTCATATAGATAGATAGATAGATAGATAGATAGATAGATAGATAGATAGATAGATAGATAGATAGTCATTGACCCTTAGATAGATAGATAGATAGATAGATAGAGTATGACCCACAGATAGATAGATAGATAGATAGTTATTGACCCATAGATAGATAGATAGATAGATAGATAGATAGATAGAGTATGACCCGCAGATAGATAGATAGATAGTTATTGACCCTCAGATAGATAGATAGATAGATAGATAGATAGATAGATAGATAGATAGATAGATAGTCATTGACCCTTAGATAGATAGATAGATAGATAGATAGATAGATAGATAGATAGATAGATAGATAGATATTGACCATCAGATAGATAGATAGATAGATAGATAGATAGATAGATAGATAGATAGATAGATAGATAGTTATTGACCCTCAGATAGATAGATAGATAGATAGATATTGATCCTCAGATAGATAGATAGATATTGACCCTCATATAGATAGATAGATAGATAGATAGATAGATAGATAGATAGATAGATAGATAGATAGATAGATAGATAGATAGATAAATAGAGTATGACCCACAGATAGATAGTTATTGACCCTCAG
Source organism: Moxostoma hubbsi (assembly GCA_032164185.1). Lineage (NCBI taxonomy): Eukaryota > Metazoa > Chordata > Actinopteri > Cypriniformes > Catostomidae > Moxostoma > Moxostoma hubbsi. The sequence continues at coordinate 1,556,966 of JAVLUX010000151.1, read as the reverse complement.
ATAGATAGATAGATAGATAGATAGATAGATAGATAGATAGATAGATAGATAGATAGATAGATAGATAGATAGTCATTGACCCTTAGATAGATAGATAGATAGATAGATAGATAGATAGATAGATAGATAGAGTATGACCCACAGATAGATAGATAGATAGATAGTTATTGACCCATAGATAGATAGATAGATAGATAGATAGATAGATAGATAGATAGATAGATAGAGTATGACCCGCAGATAGATAGATAGATAGATAGTTATTGACCCTCAGATAGATAGATAGATAGATAGATAGATAGATAGATAGATAGATAGATAGATAGATAGATAGATAGATATTGACCCTCAGATAGATAGACAGATAGATAGATAGATAGATAGATAGATAGATAGATAGATAGATAGACAGATAGATATTGACCCTCAGAAAGACAGATAGACAGATAGATAGATAGATATATTATTTTTTACTTGGTTGCTAGGGTAACCCAATCTGGTTGCTAGGCAGTTTCCAGGGTGATCCTTATCAAGCCTCCTTTTCATTCTGAGTGAATAAAGTCAACCCGGAAGTCTCTACGATTTTCTGGTGCAGAGATATGTGATTTGTTACTTCGTTGCTATGGTAATCACATCTGGTTGCTAGGCAGTTACCAGAGTGATACATATCAAGGCTACTTTCCATCCTGAGTGAAATAAGTGAAACAGGAAGTCTCTACGATTTTCTGGTTCAAAAATATGTGATTTGTTACTTGGTTGCTAGGGTAACCACATCTGGTTGCTAGGCAGTTACCAGAGTGATACATTTCAAGGCTACTTTCCATCTTGAGTGAAATAAGTGAAACAGGAAGTCACTACGATTTTCTGGTGCAGAGTTATGTGATTTGTTACTTGGTTGCTAAGGTAAGCCCTTGTCGTTGCTAGGCAGTTACCAGAGTGATACTTTTCAAGACTCCTTGCTATCCTGAGTGAATAAGTCAAACAGGAAGTCTCTATGATTTTCTGGTGCAGAGATATGTGATTTGTTACTTTGTTGCTAGGGTAAACCCATCTGGTTGCTAGGCAGTTGCCAAAGTGATACTCATAAGGCTCCTTGCAATCCTGTGTGAAATATGTCAACCCCTAAGTCTCTACGATGTTCTGGTTCAAAGATATGTGATTTGTTACTTGGTTGCTAGGGTAACCCTGTCTGGTTGCTATGCAGTTACCAGGGTGATACATATCAAGGCTCCTTGCAATCCTGAGTGAAATATGTGAAACAGGAAGTCTCTACGATTTTCTGGTGCAGAGATATGTGATTTGTTACTTGGTTGCTAGGGTAACCCCATCTGGTTGCTAGGCAGTTACCAAAGTGATACTCATAAGGCTCCTTGCAAATATGAGTGAAATATGTCAACCCCTAAGTCTCTACGAAGTTCTGGTTCAAATATATATGATTTGTTATTTGGTTGCTATGGTAACCATATCTGGTTGCTAGGCAGTTACCAGAGTGATACATATCAAGGCTACTTTCCATCCTGAGTGAAATAAGTGAAACAGGAAGTCACTACGATTTTCTGGTGCAGAGATATGTGATTTGTTACTTCGTTGCTATGGTAATCACATCTGGTTGCTAGGCAGTTACCAGAGTGATACATATCAAGGCTACTTTCCATCCTGAGTGAAATAAGTGAAACAGGAAGTCACTACGATTTTCTGGTGCAGAGATATGTGATTTGTTACTTGGTTGCTAGGGTAACCCCATCTGGTTGCTAGGCAGTTACCAGAGTGATACATATCAAGGCTACTTTCCATCCTGAGTGAAATAAGTGAAACAGGAAGTCTGTATGATTTTCTGGTGCAGAAATATGTGGTTTGTTATTTGGTTGCTAGGGTAACCCTGTCTGGTTGCTATGCAGTTACCAGGATGATACTTATCAAGCCTCCTTTCCATACTGAGTGAATCAAGTCAACCTGGAAGCTACTATACTGTGGCTATGAAGATTTTAGGTCATTACTTATTGGCTGCTTGATAAAATAAATCCTCTGAGGGAGAGAGAGAGGGAGAGATGCAGGGCTGACAGGCCCTTTTTTGTCTGTGTGTGTGAAAATGTCAGTTGGGATTTAAATTTCTGAACATTCCGCAATGTTAAGTCAATGGGAGTTTTTCCGAGTTTTGATCGTCATTTTTAGGAAAACCGTAAGTCCAATCAGTTAGAAAAGATATAGCACACTATTCGGGATTAGTCTGAAGGTCTGTGCCGAGTTTGGTGCATGTAGCTTAAAAGCTCTAGGAGGAGTTAGATTTAGAAATTAAGTCTCAGAAGAATAATAATAACTAGATTAAAAAGTTTGAGTACAAACTTTAGGTTGGCTTGAGAAAGCCTAGCATAAAGTTTGAAGTAGTTGTAAAAGTTTGAAGATTTACGGTTTCTAGTTTGATGTAATTATAAGTAGTAGTTTTCAAAGTTCAAAGTTTAGAGATTATAAAACCATTCAGTCTATCAAATAGATTAGATAGATAGATATATATATATATATAGATAGATAGATAGATAGATAGATAGATAGATAGATAGATATTGACCCTCGATAGATAGATAGATAGATAGATAGATAGATAGATAGATAGATAGATAGATAGATAGAGTATGACTCACAGATAGATAGATGGATAGATAGATAGATATTGACCATCAGATAGATAGATCGATAGATAGATCGATAGATAGATCGATAGATAGAGTATGACCCACAGATAGATAGATAGATAGATAGATAGATAGATAGATAGATAGATAGATAGATAGATAGATATTGACCCTCAGATAGATAGATAGATAGATAGATAGATAGATAGATAGATAGATAGATAGATAGAGTATGACCCACAGATAGATAGATATTGACCCTCGATAGATAGATAGATAGATAGATAGATAGATAGATAGATAGATAGATAGATAGATAGACAGATAGACAGATAGATAGATAGATAGAGTATGACCCATAGATAGATAGATAGATAGATAGATAGATAGAGTATGACCCACAGATAGATAGATAGATAGATATTGACCATCAGATAGATAGATAGATAGATAGATAGATAGATAGATAGATAGATAGATAGATAGATAGATAGAGTATGACCCACAGATAGATAGATAGATAGATAGATAGATAGATAGATATTGACCCTCAGATAGATAGATAGATAGATAGATCGATAGATAGAGTATGACCCACAGATAGATAGATATTGACCCTCGATAGATAGATAGATAGATAGATAGATAGATAGATAGAGTATGACCCACAGATAGATAGATAGATAGATATTCACCATCAGATAGATAGATAGATAGATAGATAGATAGATAGATAGATAGATAGATAGATAGATAGATAGATATATAGATAGATAGATATTGACCCTCAGATAGATAGATAGATAGATAGATAGATAGATAGATAGATAGATAGATAGATAGATATTGACCCTCAGATAGATAGATAGATAGATAGATATTGACCCTCAGATAGATAGATAGATAGATAGATAGATATTGACCCTCAGATAGATAGATAGATAGATAGATAGATAGATAGATAGATAGATAGATAGATAGATATTGACCCTCAGATAGATAGATAGATAGATATTGACCCTCAGATAGATAGATAGATAGATAGATAGATAGATAGATAGATATTGACCCTCAGATAGATAGATAGATAGATAGATAGATATTAACCCTCAAATAGATAGACAGTTCGAAAGATAGATATAGATAGACTGATAAATAGACAGACAGACAGACAGATAGATAGATAGATCCTTGCTACCCTGAGTCCCATGAACAAAACCAGAAGTCTTTATGTTGTTCTGGTGCAGAGATATGTAATTTGTTACTTGGTTGCTATGGTAACCCCATCTGGTTGCTAGGCAGTTACCAGAGTAATACATATCAAGGCTACTTTCCATCATTAGTGAAATAAGTCAACCCGGAAGTCTCTACGATTTTCTGTTAAATAGATATGTGATTTGTTACTTGGTTGCTAGCCTATCCCCATCTGGTTGCTAGGCAGTTACCAAAGTGTTACTCATAAGGCTCCTTGCAATCCTGTGTGAAATATGTCAACCAATAAGTCTCTACGAAGTTTTGGTTCAAAGATATGTGATTTATTACTTGGTTGCTAGGGTAACCCTGTCTGGTTGCTATGCAGTTACCAGGGTGATAACTTGTCAAGCCTCCTTTCCATCCTGAGTGAATAAAGTCAACCCGCAAGTCTGTATGATTTTCTGGTGCAGAGATATGTGATTTGTTATTTGGTTGCTAGGGTAACCCTGTCTGGTTGCTATGCAGTTACCAGGGTGATACTTATCAAGCCTCCTTTCCATCCTGAGTGAATTAAGTCAACCCAGATGTCTCTACGATTTTCTGGTGCAGAAATATATGATTTGTTATTTGGTTGCTAGGGTAACCCATCTGGTTGCTAGGCAGTTACCAGAGTGATGCATATCAAGGCTACTTTCCATCCTGTGTGAAATATGTCAACCCCTAAGTCTCTACGATGTTCTGGTTCAAAGATATGTGATTTGTTACTTGGTTGCTAGGGTAACCACATCTGGTTGCTATGCAGTTACCAGAGTGATACATATCAAGCCTACTTTCCATCCTGAGTGAAATAAGTGAAACAGGAAGTCTTTATGATTTTCTGTTGCAGAGATATGTGATTTGTTACTTGGTTGCTAGGGTAATCACATCTGGTTGCTAGGCAGTTACCAGAGTGATACATATCAAGGCTACTTTCCATCCTGAGTGAAATAAGTCAACCCGGAAGTCTCTCTGATTTTCTGTTGCAGAGATATGTGATTTGTTACTTGGTTGCTAGGGTAATCACATCTGGTTGCTAGGCAGTTACCAGAGTGATACATATCAAGGCTACTTTCCATCCTGAGTGAAATAAGTGAAACAGGAAGTCTCTACGATTTTCTGGTGCAGATATATGTGATTTGTTACTTGGTTGCTAGGGTAACCCCGTCTGGTTGCTAGGCAGTTACCAGAGTGATACATATCAAGGCTACTTTCCATCCTGAGTGAATCAAGTCAATCCGGAAGTCTGTATGATTTTCTGATGCAGAGATATGTGATTTGTTACTTGGTTGCTAGGGTAATCACATCTGGTTGCTAGGCAGTTACCAGAGTGATACATATCAAGGCTACTTTCCATCCTGAGTGAAATAAGTCAACCCGGAAGTCTCTCTGATTATCTGTTGCAGAGATATGTGATTTGTTACTTGGTTGCTAGGGTAATCACATCTGGTTGCTAGGCAGTTACCAGAGTGATACATATCAAGGCTACTTTCCATCCTGAGTGAAATAAGTGAAACAGGAAGTCTCTACGATTTTCTGGTGCAGATATATGTGATTTGTTACTTGGTTGCTAGGGTAACCCCGTCTGGTTGCTAAGCAGTTACCAGAGTGATACATATCAAGGCTACTTTCCATCCTGAGTGAAATAAGTCAACCCGGAAGTCTCTCTGATTTTCTGTTGCAGAGATATGTGATTTGTTACTTGGTTGCTAGGGTAATCACATCTGGTTGCTAGGCAGTTACCAGAGTGATACATATCAAGGCTACTTTCCATCCTGAGTGAAATAAGTGAAACAGGAAGTCTCTACGATTTTCTGGTGCAGAGATATGTGATTTGTTAGTTGGTTGCTAGGGTAACCCCATCTGGTTGCTAGGCAGTTACCAGGGTGATACTTATCAAGCCTCCTTTCCATACTGAGTGAATCAAGTCAACCTGGAAGCTACTATACTGTGGCTATGAAGATTTTAGGTCATTACTGATTGGCTGCTTGATAAAAGAAATCCTCTGAGGGAGAGAGAGAGGGAGAGACGCAGGGCTGACAGGCCCTTTTTCGTCTGTGTGTGTGAAAACGTCAGTTGGGATTTAAATTTCTGAACATTCCGCAATGTTAATCAATGGGAGTTTTTCCGAGTTTTGATCGTCATTTTTAGGAAAACCGTAAGTCCGATCAGTTAGAAAAGATATAGCACACTATTCGGGATTAGTCTGAAGGTCTGTGCCGAGTTTGGTGCATGTAGCTTAAAAGCTCTAGGAGGAGTTACATTTAGAAATTTAGTCTCAGAATAATAATAATATTAATAATAATAATAATAAGTTTAAATAGGATTTCAGTAAGTTGGCTTTCTCAAGCCAACCTAACTAGAATGTACATTTCCTGAAGAAAATGTGAGTGGTGCTTGCCGTGGCAAAGTTTCTTACCACAATGTCCCACCTACTGCCCAAAGTTGAAAGAGGCCACCCCCATGACAGTAGGATGTTCTGGTGCAGAGATATAGGTGTTGTTCCATGGTTGCTAGGGAAACCCATCTGGTTGATATGCAGTTACCAAGGGGTAAGCCAACAATGCTCCTTGCCATCCTTAGTAAAATAAGTCAACCCGGAAGTCTCTACGATTTTCTAGCACAGAGATATATGATTTGTTACTTGGTTGCTAGGGTAACCCCATCTGGTTGCTAGGCAGTAACCAAGGTGACAGCCAACAATGCTCCTTGCCATCCTGAATGAAATAAGTCAACCCGGAATCTCTACAATTTTCTGGTTCAGAGATATGTGATTTGTTACTTGGTTGCTAGGGTAAGCCCATCTGGTTGCTAGGCAGTTACCAAGGTGACAGGCAACAATGCTCCTTGCCATCCTGTGTGAAATAAGTCAACCCAGAAGTCTCTGTGATTTTCTTGTACAGAGATATGTGATTTGTTTCTTGGTTGCTAGGGTAAGCCCATCTGGTTGCTAGGCAGTTACCTAGGTGACAGCCAACAATGCTCCTTGCCATCCTGAGTGAAATAAGTCAACCCGGAAGTCTCTGTGATTTTCTTGTGCAGAGATATGTGATTTTTGTCTTGGTTGTTAGGGTAACCCGATTTGGTTGCTAGGCAGTTACCAGGGTAATATTTATCAAGTCTACTTTCCATCCTGAGTGAAATAAGTCAACCCGGAAGTCTCTAAGACATTCTGATCCTAAGATACACATCTTAGTGATTTTGAATGGATGTCAATGGAGTTTTGTTGCTAGGTTGCTTTAAATGGTTGCTAGGGCGTGGCTAAGTAGTTCACATGATGAAAGATGAAGACTGATTACTCACCCAATTAAAACAAATCAACTATCATGTCTCTAGGACATTCTGATCTTAAGATATGTTGCTGTAATTGAAATCAATAAATGTGGTTGCTAGTGTGCTCTAAATTGTTGCTAGGGAGTGGCTTGGCAGCTGCCAATGATGGATCTCCAAAGGCTGCTTGTCAGTATGAATGATATAAACCAACTCCCATGCTTCTGTGACATTCAGATTGGAAGATATCTCTCTTTGGATTTTGGTTGCTAAGGTGCTTGAAAATGGTTGCTAGGGAGGGGCTAGGAAGTGTTGAGGGGATTCATGATTGGCTGTTTTACTGCCCCAAGTCAAACGAGACCACCCTCGTGTTTCTATGATAATTCAGAAATCCCTTTGATCTCTTTCAATGGAAGTCTATGGGACTTGTTGCTAAGGTGCTGTAAATTGTTGCTAGGGCGTGGCTTGATAGCTTCACAATGATCCTGAGAGACTGATTGGTCGTCTGAGTAAAATGAGCCCACCCCCTTGTCTCTAAGACACTCTGATCCAGAGTTATGTTCAATACAAAATCTACCATAGACTTAACATTGGGGCAAATTTGGGCAGCTCCTGCCCCCCAGGGGTGCAACTTTTACCCCATTGTGAGGTATGTTCTCACAGAGCCTGTCAGCCTCTTCAAATGATGTAAATCACACGTCTCTGCGAAATCCTCGCTCTGAGCTATGACTCTTCAAAATTCGGCTCAATGTTAAGTCAATGGGATTTTTTTCCCAATTTTTTGCCCCTGGGGCAAACACGGTACCCCCGATCGCTTATAAAAGTCATAGCACACCATTCCCAAATAATCCGCACGATTTGACGCCTCATTCGTGGGTCTGCGACCCAAAAATTTTGCAAAAAATTCCATTGACTTACATTGGGGCAAATTTGGGCAGCTCCTGCCCCCCAGGGGTAAAACTTTTACCCCATTGTGAGGTATGTTCTCACAGAGCCTGTCAGCCTCTTCAAATGTGGTAAATCACACGTCTCTGCGAAATCCTCGCTCTGAGCTATGACTCGTCAAAGTTCGGCTCAATGTTAAGTCAGTGGGATTTTTTGCCCAATGTTTTGCCCCTGGGGCAAACACCGTACCCCCGATCGCTTAGAAAAGATATAGCACACCTCTCCTCAATGAGCCGCACGATTTGATTCCTCACTCAGGGGTCTGTGACAAAAGCTGCGGGAGGAGTAGCGCGCCAAACTATGTGTGGAATAATAATAATTATAATAATAACTAGATTAAAAAGTTTGAGTACAAACTTTAGGTTGGCTTGAGAAAGCCTAGCATAAAGTTTGAAGTAGTTGTAAAAGTTTGAAGATTTACGGTTTCTAGTTTGATGTAATTATTAGTAGTAGTTTTCAAAGTTCAAAGTTTAGAGATTATAAAATTATTCAGTCTATCAAATAGATTAGATAGATAGATAGATAGATAGATAGATAGATAGATAGATAGATAGATAGATAGATAGATAGATAGATAGATAGATAGATATTGACCCTCAGATAGATAGATAGATAGATAAATATTGACCCTCAGATAGATAGATAGATAGATAGATAGATAGATAGATAGATAGATAGATAGAGTATGACCCACAGATAGATAGATAGATAGATAGATAGATAGATAGATAGATAGATAGATATTGACCCTCAGATAGATAGATAGATAGATAGATAGATAGATAGATAGATAGAGTATGACCCACAGATAGATAGATAGATAGATAGATAGATAGATAGATAGATATTGACCCTCAGATAGATAGATAGATAGATAGATAGATAGATAGATAGATAGATAGATAGATAGAGTATGACCCACAGATAGATAGATAGAAAGATAGATAGATAGATAGTTATTGACCATCAGATAGATAGATAGATAGATAGATAGATAGATAGATAGATAGATAGATAGATAGTTATTGACCATCAGATAGATAGATAGATAGATAGATAGATAGATAGATTGATAGATTGATAGTCATTGACCCTTAGATAGATAGATAGATATTGACCATCAGATATATAGATAGATAGTTAGTCATTGACCCTGAGATATAGATAGATAGAGTATGAACGATAGATAGATAGATAGATAGATAGATAGATAGATAGATAGTTATTGACCCGCAGATAGTTAGATAGATAGATAGATAGATATTGACCCTCAGATAGATAGATAGATAGATAGTCATTGACCCTTAGATAGATAGATAGATATTGACCGTCAGATATATAGATAGATAGATAGTCATTGACCCTGAGATATAGATAGATAGAGTATGACCCACAGATAGATAGATAGATAGTTATTGACCCGCAGATAGATAGATAGATAGATAGATAGATAGATAGATAGATAGATAGATAGATAGATAGATAGATAGATAGATAGATAGATAGATAGATAGATAGATAGAGTATGACCCACAGATAGATAGATAGAAAGATAGATAGATAGATAGTTATTGACCATCAGATAGATAGATAGATAGATAGATAGTTATTGACCATCAGATAGATAGATAGATAGATAGATAGATAGATAGATAGATAGATAGATAGATAGATAGTTATTGACCATCAGATAGATAGATAGATAGAGAGATAGATAGATAGATAGATAGATAGATAGATAGATAGATAGATATTGATCCTCAGATAGATAGATAGATATTGACCCTCAGATAGATAGAAAGATAGATAGATAGATTGACAGTCATTGACCCTTAGATAGATAGATAGATATTGACCATCAGATATATAGATAGATAGATAGTCATTGACCCTGAGATATAGATAGATAGATAGATAGATAGATAGATAGATAGATAGATAGATAGATAGATAGATAGATAGATAGATAGAGAGATAGTTATTGACCCGCAGATAGTGAGATAGATAGATAGATAGATATTGACCCTCAGATAGATAGATAGATAGATAGATAGATAGATAGATAGATAGATAGATAGATAGAGTATGACCCACAGATAGATAGATAGAAAGATAGATAGATAGATAGTTATTGACCATCAGATAGATAGATAGATAGATAGATAGTTATTGACCATCAGATAGATAGATAGATAGATAGATAGATAGATAGATAGATAGATAGATAGATAGATAGATATATAGATAGATAGATAGTTATTGACCATCAGATAGATAGATAGATAGATAGATAGAGAGATAGATAGATAGATAGATAGATATTGACCCTCAGATAGATAGATAGATAGATAGATAGATAGAAAGATAGATAGATGGATAGATTGATAGTCATTGACCCTTAGATAGATAGATAGATATTGACCATCAGATATATAGATAGATAGATAGTCATTGACCCTGAGATATAGATAGATAGAGTATGAACCACAGATAGATAGATAGATAGATAGATAGATAGATAGATAGATAGATAGATAGATAGTTATTGACCCGCAGATAGTTAGATAGATAGATAGATAGATATTGACCCTCAGATAGATAGATAGATAGATAGATAGATAGTCATTGACCCTTAGATAGATAGATAGATATTGACCATCAGATATATAGATAGATAGATAGTCATTGACCCTGAGATATAGATAGATAGAGTATGACCCACAGATAGATAGATAGATAGTTATTGACCCGCAGATAGTTAGATAGATAGATAGATAGATAGATATTGACCCTCAGATAGATAGATAGATAGATAGATATTGACCATCAGAAAGATAGATAGATAAATAGATAGATAGATAGATAGACAGATAGATATATCATTTTTTACTTGGTTGCTAGGGTAACCCAATCTGGTTGCTAGGCAGTTTCCAGGGTGATCCTTATCAAGCCTCCTTTTCATTCTGAGTGAATAAAGTCAACCCGGAAGTCTCTATGATTTTCTGTTGCATAGATATGTGATTTGTTACTTGGTTGCTAGGGTAAGCCCTTGTCGTTGCTAGGCAGTTACCAGAGTGATACTTATCAAGCCTCCTTTCCATCCTGAGTGAATTATGTCAACCCGGAAGTCTCTACGATTTTCTGGTGCAGAGATATGTGATTTGTTAGTTGGTTGCTAGGGTAACCCCATCTGGTTGCTAGGCAGTTACTAAGGTGATACTCATAAGGCTCCTTGCAATCCTTTGTGAAATATGTCAAACACTAAGTCTCTACGATGTTCTGGTTCAAAGATATGTGATTTGTTACTTGGTTGCTAGGGTAACCGCATCTGGTTGCTAGGCAGTTACCACAGGGATACATATCAAGGCTACTTTCCATCCTGAGTGAAATAAGTGAAACAGGAAGTCTCTATGATTTTCTGGTGCAGAGATATGTGACTTGTTACTTGGTTGCTAGGGTAAACACATCTGGTTGCTAGGCAGTTACCAAAGTGATACTCATAATGCTCCTTGCAATCCTGTGTGAAATATGTCAACCCCTAAGTCTCTACGATGTTCTGGTTCAAAGATATGTGATTTGTTACTTGGTTGCTAAGGTAACCCTGTCTGGTTGCTATGCAGTTACCAGAGTGATACATATCAAGGCTACTTTCCATCCTGAGTGAAATAAGTGAAACAGGTAGTCTCTACGATATACTGGTGCAGATATATGTGATTTGTTATTTGGTTGCTAGGGTAACCCCGTCTGGTTGCTAGGCAGTTACCAGAGTGATACATATCAAGGCTACTTTCCATCCTGAGTGAATCAAGTCAACCCGGAAGTCTCTATGATTTTCTGTTGCAGAGATAGGTGATTTGTTACTTGGTTGCTAGGGTAATCACATCTGGTTGCTAGGCAGTTACCAGAGTGATACATATCAAGGCTACTTTCCATCCTGAGTGAAATAAGTCAACCCGGAAGTCTCTCTGATTTTCTGTTGCAGAGATATGTGATTTGTTACTTGGTTGCTAGGGTAATCATATCTGGTTGCTAGGCAGTTACCAGAGTGATACATATCAAGGCTACTTTCCATCCTGAGTGAAATAAGTGAAACAGGAAGTCTCTACGATTTTCTGGTGCAGATATATGTGATTTGTTACTTGGTTGCTAGGGTAACCCCGTCTGGTTGCTAGGCAGTTACCAGAGTGATACATATCAAGGCTACTTTCCATCCTGAGTGAATCAAGTCAACCCGGAAGTCTCTATGATTTTCTGTTGCAGAGATATGTGATTTGTTACTTGGTTGCTAGGGTAATCACATCTGGTTGCTAGGCAGTTACCAGAGTGATACATATCAAGGCTACTTTCCATCCTGAGTGAAATAAGTCAACCCGGAAGTCTCTCTGATTTTCTGTTGCAGAGATATGTGATTTGTTACTTGGTTGCTAGGGTAATCACATCTGGTTGCTAGGCAGTTACCAGAGTGATACATATCAAGGCTACTTTCCATCCTGAGTGAAATAAGTGAAACAGGAAGTCTCTACGATTTTCTGGTGCAGAGATATGTGATTTGTTAGTTGGTTGCTAGGGTAACCCCATCTGGTTGCTAGGCAGTTACCAGGGTGATACTTATCAAGCCTCCTTTCCATACTGAGTGAATCAAGTCAACCTGGAAGCTACTATACTGTGGCTATGAAGATTTTAGGTCATTACTTATTGGCTGCTTGATAAAAGAAATCCTCTGAGGGAGAGAGAGAGGGAGAGACGCAGGGCTGACAGGCCCTTTTTTGTCTGTGTGTGTGAAAACGTCAGTTGGGATTTAAATTTCTGAACATTCTGCAATGTTAATCAATGGGAGTTTTTCCGAGTTTTGATCGTCATTTTTAGGAAAACCGTAAGTCCGATCAGTTAGAAAAGATATAGCACACTATTCGGGATTAGTCTGAAGGTCTGTGCCGAGTTTGGTGCATGTAGCTTAAAAGCTCTAGGAGGAGTTACATTTAGAAATTTAGTCTCAGAATAATAATAATAACTAGAATGTACATTTCCTGAAGAAAACGTGAGTGGTGCTTGCCGTGGCAAAATTTCTTACCACAATATCCCACCTACTGCCCAAAGTTGAAAGACGCTACCCCCATGACAGTAGTATGTTCTGGTGCAGAGATATTGGTGTTGTTCCATGGTTGCTAGGGTAACCCCATCTGGTTGCTAGGCAGTTACCAAGGTGACAGGCAACAATGCACCTTGCCATCCTGAGTGAAATAAGTCAACCCGGAAGTCTCTGTGATTTTCTTGTGCAGAGATATGTGATTTGTTTCTTGGTTGCTAGGGTAACCCCATCTGGTTGCTAGGCAGTTACCAAGGTGACAGCCAACAATGCTCCTTGCCATCCTGAGTGAAATAAGTCAACCCGGAAGTCTCTGTGATTTTCTTGTGCATAGATATGCGATTTGTTTCTTGGTTGCTAGGGTAACCCCATCTGGTTGCTAGGCAGTTACCAAGGTGACAGGCAATAATGCTCCTTGCCATCCTGAGTGAAATAAGTCAACCCGGAAGTCTCTGTGATTTTCTTGTGCAGAGATATGTGATTTGTTTCTTGGTTGCTAGGGTAACCCCATCTGGTTGCTAGGCAGTTACCAAGGTGACAGCCAACAATGCTCCTTGCCATCCTGAGTGAAATAAGTCAACCCGGAAGTCTCTGTGATTTTCTAGTACATAGATACGTGATTTGTTACTTGGTTGCTAGGATAACCCCATCTGGTTGCTAGGCAGTTACCAGGGTGATATTTATCAAGTCTACATTCCATCCTGAGTGAAATAAGTCAACCCGGAAGTCTCTGTGATTTTCTTGTGCAGAGATATGTGATTTGTTTCTTGGTTGCTAGGGTAACCCCATCTGGTTGCTAGGCAGTTACCAAGGTGACAGCCAACAATGCTCCTTGCCATCCTGAGTGAAATAAGTCAACCCGGAAGTCTCTGTGATTTTCTTGTGCATAGATATGTGATTTGTTTCTTGGTTGCTAGGGTAACTCCATCTGGTTGCTAGGCAGTTACCAAGGTGACAGGCAACAATGCACCTTATCATCCTGAGTGAAATAAGTCAACCCGGAAGTCTCTGTGATTTTCTTGTGCAGAGATATGTGATTTGTTTCTTGGTTGCTAGGGTAACCCCATCTGGTTGCTAGGCAGTTACCAAGGTGACAACCAATAATGCTCCTTGCCATCCTGAGTGAAATAAGTGAACCCGGAAGTCTCTGTGATTTTCTAGTACATAGATATGTGATTTGTTACTTGGTTGCTAGGATAACCCCATCTGGTTGCTAGGCAGCTACCAGGGTGATATTTATCAAGTCTACATTCCATCCTGAGTGAAACAAGTCAACCCGGAATTCTCTGTGATTTTCTTGTGCAGAGATATGTGATTTGTTTCTTGGTTGCTAGGGTAACCCCATCTGGTTGCTAGGCAGTTACCAAGGTGACAGCCAACAATGCTCCTTGCCATCCTGAGTGAAATAAGTCAACCCGGAAGTCTCTGTGATTTTCTTGTGCAGAGATATGTGATTTGTTTCTTGGTTGCTAGGGTAATCCCATTTGGTTGCTAGGCAGTTACCAGGGTGATATTTATCAAGTCTACTTTCCATCCTGAGTGAAATAAGTCAACCCGGAAGTCTCTACGACTTTCTGATCCTAAGATACACATCTTAGTGATTTTCAATGGATGTCAATGGTGTTTTGTTGCTAGGGTGTTTTAAATGGTTGCTAGGGCATGGCTAAGTAGTTCATATGATGAAAGCTGAAGACTGGTTACTCACCCAATGAAAACAAAGCAACTATCATGTCTCTAGGACATTCTGATCTGAAGATATCTTACTGTAATTGAAATCAATAAATGTGGTTGCTAGGGTGCTCTAAATTGTTGCTAGGGAGTGGCTTGGCAGCTGCCAATGATGAATCACCAAAGGCTGCTTGTCAGTATGAATGATATAAACCAACTCCCATGCTTCTGTGACATTCAGAATGGAAGATATCTCTCTTTGGATTTTGGTTGCTAAGGTGCTCGAAAATGGTTGCTAGGGAGGGGCTAGGAAGTGTTGAGGGGATTCATGATTGGCTGTTTTACTGCCCCAAGTCAAGTGAGACCACCCTCGTGTTTCTATGATAATTCAGTCCGGAGAAATCCCTTTGATCTCTTTCAATGGAAGTCTATGGGACTTGTTGCTAAGGTACTGTAAATGGTTGCTAGGGCGTGGCATGATAGCTTCACAATGATCCGGAGAGACTGATTGGTCGTCTGAGTAAAATGAGCCCGCCCCCTTGTCTCTAAGACACTGTGATCCAGAGTTATGTTCAATACACAATTTACCATAGACTTAACATTGGGGCAAATTTGGGCAGCTCCTGCCCCCAAGGGGTGCAACTTTTACCCCATTGTGAGGTATGTTCTCACAGAGCCTGACAGCCTCTTCAAATGTGGTAAATCACACATCTGTGTGATATCCTCGCTCTGAGCTATGACTTGTCAAAGTTCGGCGCAATGTTAAGTCAATGGGATTTTTTGCCCAATTTTTTGCCCCTGGGGCAAACACCATACCCCCGATCGCTTATGAAAGTCATAGCACACCATTCCCAAATAATCCGCACGATTTGACGCCTCATTCGTGGGTCTGTGACCAAAAAATTTTGCAAAAAATTCCATTGACTTACATTGGGGCAACTTTGGGCAGCTCCTGCCCCCCAGGGGTAAAAGTTTTACCCCATTGTGAGGTATGTTCTCACAGAGCCTGTCAGCCTCTTCAAATGTGGTAAATCACACGTCTCTGTGAAATCCTCGCTCTGAGCTATGACTCGTCAAAGTTCGGCTCAATGTTAAGTCAATGGGATTTTTTGCCCAGTTTTTTGCCCCTGGGGCAAACACCGTACCCCCGATCGCTTATAAAAGTCATAGCACACCTCTCCTCAATGAGCCGCTCGATTTGACACCTCATTCATGGGTCTACACCAAAAGGTGCGGGACGAGTTAGGTGCCGAAGTTTTGTACGGAAGAAGAAGAAGAAGAAGAAGAAGAAAAATAAGTATGTGAGATTACAATAGTGTTGCTTTGCAAGCACCACTAATAATAATAATAAGTTTAAATAGGATTTCAGTAAGTTGGCTTTCTCAAGCCAACCTAATAACTAGATTAAAAAGTTTGAGTACAAACTTTAGGTTGGCTTGAGAAAGCCTAGCATAAAGTTTGAAGTAGTTGTAAAAGTTTGAAGATTTACGGTTTCTAGTTTGATGTAATTATAAGTAGTAGTTTTCAAAGTTCAAAGTTTAGAGATTATAAAACCATTCAGTCTATCAAATAGATTAGATAGATAGATAGATAGATAGATAGATAGATAGATAGATAGATAGATAGATAGATAGATAGATAGATAGATAGATATTGACCCTCAGATAGATAGATAGATAGATAGAGTATGACCCACAGATAGACAGATAGATAGATAGATAGATAGATAGATAGATAGATAGATAGATAGATAGATAGATAGATAGATAGATAGATAGATAGATAGATAGATAGATATTGACCCTCAGATAGATAGATAGATAGATAGATAGATAGATAGATAGATAGAGTCTGACCCACAGATAGATAGATAGATAGATAGATAGATAGATAGATAGATAGATAGATATTGACCATCAGATAGATAGATCGATAGATAGATCGATAGATAGATAGATAGATAGATAGATAGATAGTCATTGACCCTTAGATAGATAGATAGATATTGACCGTCAGATATATAGATAGATAGATAGTCATTGACCCTGAGATATAGATAGATAGAGTATGACCCACAGATAGATAGATAGATAGTTATTGACCCGCAGATAGTTAGATAGATATATAGATAGAAATTGACCCTCAGATAGATAGATAGATAGATAGATAGATAGATAGATATTGACCCTCAGAAAGATAAATAGATAGATAGATAGATAGACAGATAGATATATCATTTTTTACTTGGTTGCTAGGGTAACCCAATCTGGTTGCTAGGCAGTTTCCAGGGTGATCCTTATCAAGCCTCCTTTTCATTCTGAGTGAAAAAGTCAACCCGGAAGTCTCTATGATTTTCTGTTGCATAGATATGTGATTTGTTACTTGGTTGCTAGGGTAACCATATCTGGTTGATAGGCAGTTACCAGAGTGATATATATCAAGGCTACTTTCCATCTTGAGTAAAATAAGTGAAACAGGAAGTCTCTACGATTTTCTGGTGCAGAGTTATGTGATTTGTTACTTGGTTGCTAGGGTAAGCCCTTGTCGTTGCTAGGCAGTTACCAGAGTGATACTTTTCAAGACTCCTTGCTATCCTGAGTGAAATAAGTCAAACAGGAAGTCTCTACGATTTTCTGGTGAAGAGATATATTATTTGTTACTTGGTTGCTAGGGTAACCCCATCTGGTTGCTATGCAGTTACCAGTGTGATACTTATCAAGCCTCCTTTCCATCCTGAGTGAATTATGTCAACCCGGAAGTCTCTACGATTTTCTGTTGCAGAGATATGTGATTTGTTACTTGGTTGCTAGGGTATCCCTGTCTGGTTGCTATGCAGTTACCAGGGTGATACTTATCAAGCCTCCTTTCCATCCTGAGTGAAATAAGTGAAACAGGAAGTCTCTACGATTTTCTGGTGCAGAGATATGTGATTTGTTAGTTGGTTGCTAGGGTAACCCCATCTGGTTGCTAGGCAGTTACCAAGGTGATACTCATAAGGCTCCTTGCAATCCTGTGTGAAATATGTCAACCCCTAAGTCTCTACGATGTTCTGGTTCAAAGATATGTGATTTGTTACTTGGTTGCTAGGGTAACTGCATCTGGTTGCTATGCAGTTACCAGAGTGATACATATCAAGGCTACTTTCCATCCTGAGTGAAATAAGTGAAACAGGTAGTCTCTACGATATACTGGTGCAGAGTTATGTGATTTGTTACTTGGTTGCTAGGGTAAGCCCTTGTCGTTGCTAGGCAGTTACCAGAGTGATACTTTTCAAGACTCCTTGCTATCCTGAGTGAAATAAGTCAAACAGGAAGTCTCTACGATTTTCTGGTGAAGAGATATATTATTTGTTACTTGGTTGCTAGGGTAACCCCATCTGGTTGCTATGCAGTTACCAGGGTGATACTTATCAAGCCTCCTTTCCATCCTGAGTGAATTATGTCAACACGGAAGTCTCTACGATTTTCTGTTGCAGAGATATGTGATTTGTTACTTGGTTGCTAGGGTATCCCTGTCTGGTTGCTATGCAGTTACCAGGGTGATACTTATCAAGCCTCCTTTCCATCCTGAGTGAAATAAGTGAAACAGGAAGTCTCTACGATTTTCTGGTGCAGAGATATGTGATTTGTTAGTTGGTTGCTAGGGTAACCCCATCTGGTTGCTAGGCAGTTAACAAGGTGATACTCATAAGGCTCCTTGCAATCCTGTGTGAAATATGTCAACCCCTAAGTCTCTACGATGTTCTGGTTCAAAGATATGTGATTTGTTACTTGGTTGCTAGGGTAACCGCATCTGGTTGCTAGGCAGTTACCAGAGGGATACATATAAAGGCTACTTTCCATCCTGAGTGAAATAAGTGAAACAGGAAGTCTCTATGATATTCTGGTGCAGAGATATGTGATTTGTTACTTGGTTGCTAGGGTAAACACATCTGGTTGCTAGGGAGATACCAAAGTGATACTCATAAGGCTCCTTGCAATCCTGTGTGAAATATGTCAACCCCTAAGTCTCTACGATGTTCTAGTTCAAAGATATGTGATTTGTTACTTGGTTGCTAAGGTAACCCTGTCTGGTTGCTATGCAGTTACCAGAGTGATACATATCAAGGCTAGTTTCCATCCTGAGTGAAATAAGTGAAACAGGTAGTCTCTACGATTTTCTGGTGCAGAGATATGTGATTTGTTACTTTGGTTGCTAGGGTAACCCCGTCTGATTGCTAGGCAGTTACCAGAGTGATACATATCAAGGCTACTTTCCATCCTGAGTGAATAAAGTCAACCCGGAAGTCTCTATGATTTTCTGTTGCAGAGATATTTGATTTGTTACTTGGTTGCTAGGGTAATCACATCTGGTTGCTAGGCAGTTACCATAGTGATACATATCAAGGCTACTTTCCATCCTGAGTGAAATAAGTCAACCCGGAAGTCTCTCTGATTTTCTGTTGCAGAGATATGTGATTTGTTACTTGGTTGCTAGGGTAATCACATCTGGTTGCTAGGCACTTACCAGGGTGATACTTATCAAGCCTCCTTTCCATACTGAGTGAATCAAGTCAACCTGGAAGCTACTATACTGTGGCTATGAAGATTTTAGGTCATTACTTATTGGCTGCTTGATAAAAGAAATCCTCTGAGGGAGAGAGAGAGGGAGAGACACAGGGCTGACAGGCCCTTTTTTGTCTGTGTGTGTGAAAACGTCAGTTGGGATTTAAATTTCTGAACATTCCGCAATGTTAAGTCAATGGGAGTTTTTCCGAGTTTTGATCATCATTTTTAGGAAAACCGTAAGTCCGATCAGTTAGAAAAGATATAGCACACTATTCGGGATTAGTCTGAAGGTCTGTGCCGAGTTTGGTGCATGTAGCTTAAAAGCTCTAGGAGGAGTTAGATTTAGAAATTTAGTCTCAGAAGAATAATAATAACTAGAATGTACATTTCCTGAAGAAAATGTGAGTGGTGCTTGCCGTGGCAAAACTCGTCAAATAGCATTTTCTAACTTGTTTCTAAGCACTAAAATAAAGGTCATAGTATGTTGCTAACACGTGTTTTTCATGATGGTAGCACATTTTTATAATGTTTTAGCACTTAGCTAGGTGAAGCTAGCATGTGTTAGCATGATACTAGCACGTTTTTAGCATGTTTTAGCACTTCGTTTGGCAATGCTAACATGTGTTAGCATGATGCTAGCACGTTTTTAACATGTTTTAGCAATCCCCTAAGCAATGCTAACATGCATTAGCATAATGCTAGCACGTTTTAACATATTTTAGCACTTGGCTAGGTGAAGCTAGCATGTGTTAGCATGATACTAGCACGTTTTTAACATTTTTTAGCACTTCGCTAGGCGATGCTAACATGTGTTAGCATGATGCTAGCACGTTTTTAACATGTTTTAGCAATCCCCTAAGCAATGCTAACATGCATTAGCATAATGCTAGCACGTTTTACCATGTTTTAGCACTTTGCTAGGTAATGGCAGCATGTGTTAGCATGATGCTAGCACGTTTTTAGCATGTTTTAACACTTCGCTAGGCAATACTAGCATGTGTTAGCATGTTGTTATCACATTTTTAGCATGTTTTAGCACTTCGCTAGGCGATGCCAACATGTGTTAGCATGATGCTAGCACGTTTTTAACATGTTTTAGCAATCCTCTAAGCAATGCTAACATGCATTAGCATAATGCTAGCACGTTTTAACATGTTTTAGCACTTTGCTAGGCAATGCCAGCATGTGTTAGCATGATGCTAGCACATTTTTAGCATGTTTTAACACTTCGCTAGGCAATACTAGCATGTGTTAGCATGTTGTTATCATGTTTTTAGCATGTTTTAGCACTTCGCTAGGTGATGCCAACATGTGTTAGCATGTTGCTAACACGTTTATAGCATGTTTTAGCACTTCGCTAGATGATGCCAGCATATGTTAGCATGATGCTAGCACATTTTTAGCATGCTTTAAGGTGTGGCTATGAAGATTTTTATTGGCTGCTTGATAAAAGAAATCCTCTGAGGGAGAGAGAGAGAGAGACGCAGGGCTGACAGGCCCTTTTTTGTCTGTGTGTGTGAAAATGTCAGTTGGGATTTAAATTTCTGAACATTCCGCAATGTAAAGTCAATGGGACTTTTTTGGCCGCTTTTTCGTCCGCTGTTCGAACATCGTACATCTGATCGCTTAGAAAAGATATAGCACACCTCTCCTCAATGAGCCGCACGATTTGATGCCTCACTCAGGGGTCTGTGACAAAAGCTGCGGGAGGAGTAGCGCGCCAAACTATGTGTGGAATAATAATAATTATAATAATAATAACTAGATTAAAAAGTTTGAGTACAAACTTTAGGTTGGCTTGAGAAAGCCTAGCATAAAGTTTGAAGTAGTTGTAAAAGTTTGAAGATTTAAGGTTTTTAGTTTGATGTAATTATAAGTAGTAGTTTTCAAAGTTTAGAGATTATAAAACCATTCAGTCTATCAAGTAGATTAGATAGGTAGATAGATAGATATTGACCCTCAGATAGATAGATAGATAGATAGATAGATAGATAGATAGATAGATAGATAGATAGATAGATAGATAGATAGATAGATAGATATTGACCCTCAGATAGATAGATAGATATTGACCCTCAGATAAAAAGATAGATAGATAGATAGATAGATAGATATTGACCATCAGATAGATAGATAGATATTTATTGACCCTCAGATAGATAGATAGATAGATAGATAGACAGAGTATGACCCACAGATAGATAGACAGATAGTTATTGACCCACAGATAGATAGATAGATATTGACCCTCAGATAGATAGATAGACAGATAGATAGATAGATAGATAGACAGATAGATATTGACCCTCAGATAGATAGATAGATAGTCATTGACCCTTAGATAGATAGATAGATAGATAGATAGATAGATAGATAGATAGATAGATAGATAGATAGTTATTGACCCACAGATAGATAGATAGATATTGACCCTCAGAGAGATAGATAGACAGATATATAGATAGACAGATAGATATTGACCCTCAGAAAGATAGATTGATAGATAGACAGACAGATAGATAGATATATTATTTTTTACTTGGTTGCTAGGGTAACCCAATCTGGTTGCTAGGCAGTTTCCAGGGTGATCCTTATCAAGCCTCCTTTTCATTCTGAGTGAATAAAGTCAACCCGGAAGTCTCTACGATTTTCTGGTTCAAAGATATGTGATTTGTTACTTGGTTGCTAGGGTAACCACATCTGGTTGCTAGGTAGTTACCAGAGTGATACATATCAAGGCTACTTTCCATCTAGAGTGAAATAAGTGAAACAGGAAGTCGCTACGATTTTCTGGTGCAGAGTTATGTGATTTGTTACTTGGTTGCTAGGGTAAGCCTTTGTCATTGCTAGGCAGTTACCAGAGTGATACTTTTCAAGACTGCTTGCTATCCTGAGTGAAATAAGTGAAACAGGAAGTCTCTACGATTTTCTGGTGCAGAGATATGTGATTTGTTACTTGGTTGCTAGGGTAAACCCATCTGGTTGCTAGGCAGTTACCAAAGTGATACTCATAAGGCTCCTTGCAATCCTGTGTGAAATATGTCAACCCCTAAGTCTCTACGATGTTCTGGTTCAAAGATATGTTATTTGTTACTTGGTTGCTAGGGTAACCCTGTCTGGTTGCTATGCAGTTACCAGGGTGATACATATCAAGGCTCCTTGCAATCCTGAGTGAAATATGTGAAACAGGAAGTCTCTACGATTTTCTGGTGCAGAGATATGTGATTTGTTACTTGGTTGCTAGTGTAACCCCATCTGGTTGCTAGGCAGTTACCAAAGTGATACTCATAAGGCTCCTTGCAAATCTGAGTGAAATATGTCAACCCCTAAGTCTCTACGATGTTCTGGTTCAAAGATATGTGATTTGTTACTTGGTTGCTAGGGTAACCCTGTCTGGTTGCTATGCAGTTACCAGGGTGATACATATCAAGGCTCCTTGCAATCCTGAGTGAAATATGTGAAACAGGAAGTCTCTACGATTTTCTGGTGCAGAGATATGTGATTTGTAAGTTGGTTGCTAGGGTAACCCCATCTGGTTGCTAGGCAGTTACCAAGGTGATACTCATAAGGCCCCTTGCAATCCTGTGTGAAATATGTCAACCCCTAAGTCTCTACAATGTTCTGGTTCAAAGATATGTGATTTGTTACTTGGTTGCTAGGGTAACCACATCTGGTTGCTAGGCAGTTACCAGAGTGATACATATCAAGCCTCCTTTCCATCCTGAGTGAAATAAGTGAAACAGGAAGTCTCTACGATTTTCTGGTGCAAAGATATGTGATTTGTTACTTGGTTGCTAGGGTAACCACATCTGGTTGCTAGGCAGTTACCAAAGTGATACTCATAAGGCCCCTTGCAATCCTGTGTGAAATATGTCAACCCCTAAGTCTGTACCATGTTCTGGTTCAAAGATATGTGATTTGTTACTTGGTTGCTAGGGTAACCACATCTGGTTACTAGGCAGTTACCAGAGTGATACATATCAAGGCTACTTTCCATCCTGAGTGAAATAAGTGAAACAGGAAGTCTGTATGATTTTCTGGTGGAGAGATATGTTATTTGTTATTTGGTTGCTAGGGTAACCCTGTCTGGTTGCTATGCAGTTACTAGGGTGATACTTGTCAAGCCTCCTTTCCATACTGAGTGAATCAAGTAAACCTGGAAGCTACTATACTGTGGCTATGAAGATTTTAGGTCATTACTTATTGGCTGCTTGATAAAATAAATCCTCTGAGGGAGAGAGAGAGGGAGAGACGCAGGGCTGACAGGCCCTTTTTTTGTCTGTGTGTGTGAAAATGTCAGTTGGGATTTAAATTTCTGAACATTCCGCAATGTTAAGTCAATGGGAGTTTTTCCGAGTTTTGATCGTCATTTTTAGGAAAACCGTAAGTCCGATCAGTTAGAAAAGATATAGCACACTATTAGGGATTAGTCTGAAGGTCTGTGCCGAGTTTGGTGCATGTAGCTTAAAAGCTCTAGGAGGAGTTAGATTTAGAAATTTAGTCTCAGAAGAATAATAATAATAACTAGATTGAAAAGTTTGAGTACAAACTTTAGGTTGGCTTGAGAAAGCCTAGCATAAAGTTTGAAGTAGTTGTAAAAGTTTGAAGATTTACGGTTTCTAGTTTGATGTAATTATAAGTAGTAGTTTTCAAAGTTCAAAGTTTAGAGATTATAAAACCATTCAGTCTATCAAATAGATTAGATAGATAGATAGATAGATGATAGATAGATAGATAGATAGATAGATAGATAGATAGATAGATAGATAGATAGATAGATAGATAGATAGATAGATATTGACCCTCAGATAGATAGATAGATAGATAGATAGATAGATAGATAGATAGATAGATAGATAGATAGAGTATGACCCACAGATAGATAGATATTGACCCTCGATAGATAGATAGATAGATAGATAGATAGATAGATAGATAGATAGATAGATAGATAGATAGATAGATAGATAGATAGACAGATAGATAGATAGATAGAGTATGACCCACAGATAGATAGATAGATAGATAGATAGATAGATAGATAGATAGATAGATAGATAGATAGATAGATAGATAGATAGATAGATAGATAGATAGATAGATAGATAGATAGATAAAGTATGACCCACAGATAGATAGATAGATAGATATTGACCATCAGATAGATAGATAGATAGATAGATAGATAGATAGATAGATAGATAGATAGAGTATGACCCACAGATAGATAGATAGATAGATAGATAGATAGATAGATAGATAGATAGATAGATAGATAGATAGATAGATATTGACCCTCAGATAGATAGATAGATAGATAGATCGATAGATAGAGTATGACCCACAGATAGATAGATATTGACCCTCGATAGATAGATAGATAGATAGATAGATAGATAGATAGATAGATAGATAGATAGATAGAGTATGACCCACAGATAGATAGATAGATAGATATTCACCATCAGATAGATAGATAGATAGATAGATAGATAGATAGATAGATAGATAGAGTATGACCCACAGATAGATAGATAGATAGATATTGACCATCAGATAGATAGATAGATAGATAGATAGATAGATAGATAGATAGATAGATAGATAGATAGAGTATGACCCACAGATAGATAGATAGATATTCACCATCAGATAGATAGATAGATAGATAGATAGATAGATAGATAGATAGATAGATAGATAGATAGATAGATAGATAGAGTATGACCCACAGATAGATAGATAGATAGATATTGACCATCAGATAGATAGATAGATAGATAGATAGATAGATAGATAGATAGATAGATAGATAGATAGATAGATAGATAGATAGATAGATAGATAGATAGATAGAGTATGACCCACAGATAGATAGATAGATAGATAGATAGATAGAGTATGACCCAAAGATAGATAGATAGATAGATAGATAGATAGATAGATAGATAGATAGATAGATAGATAGATAGATATTGACCCTCAGATAGATAGATAGATAGATAGATAGATAGATAGATAGATAGATAGATAGATAGATAGATAGATAGATAGATAGATAGATAGAGTATGACCCACAGATAGATAGATAGATAGATAGATAGATAGATAGATAGATAGATAGATAGATATTGACCATCAGATAGATAGATAGAGTTATTGACCATCAGATAGATAGATAGATAGATAGATAGATAGATAGATAGATAGATAGATAGATAGATAGATAGATAGATAGATAGATAGATATTGATCCTCAGATAGATAGAGAGATATTGATCCTCAGATAGATAGATAGATATTGACCCTCAGATAGATAGATAGATAGTCATTGACCCTTAGATAGATAGATAGATAGATAGATAGATAGATAGATAGATAGATAGATAGATAGATAGATATTGACCGTCAGATCTATATAGGTAGATAGATAGTCATTGACCCTGAGATATAGATAGATAGAGTATGACCCACAGATAGATAGATAGATAGTTATTGACCCTCAGATAGATAGATAGATAGATAGATAGATAGATAGATAGATAGATAGTTAGATAGATAGATAGATAGATATATAGATAGATAGATATTGACCCTCAGATAGATAGATAGATAGATAGATAGATAGATAGATAGATAGGTAGATAGATAGATAGATATTGACCCTCAGATAGATAGATAGATAGATAGATATTGACCCTCAGATAGATAGATAGATAGATAGATAGATAGATATTGACCCTCAGATAGATAGATAGATAGATAGATAGATAGATAGATAGATAGATAGATAGATAGATAGATAGATAGATAGATATTGACCCTCAGATAGATAGATAGATAGATATTGACCCTCAGATAGATAGATAGATAGATAGAT
The DNA here is from genome assembly GCA_032164185.1 of Moxostoma hubbsi. NCBI lineage: Eukaryota > Metazoa > Chordata > Actinopteri > Cypriniformes > Catostomidae > Moxostoma > Moxostoma hubbsi. The sequence goes on along the minus strand of JAVLUX010000151.1, from coordinate 1,530,710 downwards.
AGATAGATAGATAGATAGATAGATATTGACCCTCAGATAGATAGATAGATAGATAGATAGATATTAACCCTCAGATAGATAGACAGTTCGAAAGATAGATATAGATAGACTGATAAATAGACAGACAGACAGACAGATAGATAGATAGATCCTTGCTACCCTGAGTCCCATGAACAAAACCAGATGTCTTTATGTTGTTCTGGTGCAGAGATATGTAATTTGTTACTTGGTTGCTATGGTAACCCCATCTGGTTGCTAGGCAGTTACCAGAGTAATACATATCAAGGCTACTTTCCATCATGAGTGAAATAAGTCAACTCGGAAGTCTCTACGATTTTCTGTTAAATAGATATGTGATTTGTTACTTGGTTGCTAGGCTATCCCCATCTGGTTGCTAGGCAGTTACCAAAGTGTTACTCATAAGGCTCCTTGCAATCCTGTGTGAAATATGTCAACCAATAAGTCTCTACGAAGTTTTGGTTCAAAGATATGTGATTTATTACTTGGTTGCTAGGGTAACCCTGTCTGGTTGCTATGCAGTTACCAGGGTGATAACTTGTCAAGCCTCCTTTCCATCCTGAGTGAATAAAGTCAACCCGCAAGTCTGTATGATTTTCTGGTGCAGAGATATGTGATTTGTTATTTGGTTGCTAGGGTAACCCTGTCTGGTTGCTATGCAGTTACCAGGGTGATACTTATCAAGCCTCCTTTCCATCCTGAGTGAATTAAGTCAACCCAGATGTCTCTACGATTTTCTGGTGCGGAAATATATGATTTGTTATTTGGTTGCTAGGGTAACCCATCTGGTTGCTAGGCAGTTACCAGAGTGATGCATATCAAGGCTACTTTCCATCCTGTGTGAAATATGTCAACCCCTAAGTCTCTACGATGTTCTGGTTCAAAGATATGTGATTTGTTACTTGGTTGCTAGGGTAACCACATCTGGTTGCTATGCAGTTACCAGAGTGATACATATCAAGCCTACTTTCCATCCTGAGTGAAATAAGTGAAACAGGAAGTCTTTATGATTTTCTGTTGCAGAGATATGTGATTTGTTACTTGGTTGCTAGGGTAACCACATACGGTTGCTAGGCAGTTACCAGAGTGATACATATCAAGGCTACTTTCCATCCTGAGTGAAATAAGTGAAACAGGAAGTCTCTACGATTTTCTGGTGCAGAGATATGTGATTTGTTACTTGGTTGCTAGGGTAATCACATCTGGTTGCTAGGCAGTTACCAGAGTGATACATATCAAGGCTACTTTCCATCCTGAGTGAAATAAGTCAACCCGGAAGTCTCTCTGATTTTCTGTTGCAGAGATATGTGATTTGTTACTTGGTTGCTAGGGTAATCACATCTGGTTGCTAGGCAGTTACCAGAGTGATACATATCAAGGCTACTTTCCATCCTGAGTGAAATAAGTGAAACAGGAAGTCTCTACGATTTTCTGGTGCAGATATATGTGATTTGTTACTTGGTTGCTAGGGTAACCCCGTCTGGTTGCTAGGCAGTTACCAGAGTGATACATATCAAGGCTACTTTCCATCCTGAGTGAATCAAGTCAATCCGGAAGTCTGTATGATTTTCTGATGCAGAGATATGTGATTTGTTACTTGGTTGCTAGGGTAATCACATCTGGTTGCTAGGCAGTTACCAGAGTGATACATATCAAGGCTAATTTCCATCCTGAGTGAAATAAGTCAACCCGGAAGTCTCTCTGATTTTCTGTTGCAGAGATATGTGATTTGTTACTTGGTTGCTAGGGTAATCACATCTGGTTGCTAGGCAGTTACCAGAGTGATACATATCAAGGCTACTTTCCATCCTGAGTGAAATAAGTGAAACAGGAAGTCTCTACGATTTTCTGGTGCAGATATATGTGATTTGTTACTTGGTTGCTAGGGTAACCCCGTCTGGTTGCTAAGCAGTTACCAGAGTGATACATATCAAGGCTACTTTCCATCCTGAGTGAAATAAGTCAACCCGGAAGTCTCTCTGATTTTCTGTTGCAGAGATATGTGATTTGTTACTTGGTTGCTAGGGTAATCACATCTGGTTGCTAGGCAGTTACCAGAGTGATACATATCAAGGCTACTTTCCATCCTGAGTGAAATAAGTGAAACAGGAAGTCTCTACGATTTTCTGGTGCAGAGATATGTGATTTGTTAGTTGGTTGCTAGGGTAACCCCATCTGGTTGCTTGGCAGTTACCAGGGTGATACTTATCAAGCCTCCTTTCCATACTGAGTGAATCAAGTCAACCTGGAAGCTACTATACTGTGGCTATGAAGATTTTAGGTCATTACTGATTGGCTGCTTGATAAAAGAAATCCTCTGAGGGAGAGAGAGAGGGAGAGACGCAGGGCTGACAGGCCCTTTTTCGTCTGTGTGTGTGAAAACGTCAGTTGGGATTTAAATTTCTGAACATTCCGCAATGTTAATCAATGGGAGTTTTTCCGAGTTTTGATCGTCATTTTTAGGAAAACCGTAAGTCCGATCAGTTAGAAAAGATATAGCACACTATTCGGGATTAGTCTGAAGGTCTGTGCCGAGTTTGGTGCATGTAGCTTAAAAGCTCTAGGAGGAGTTACATTTAGAAATTTAGTCTCAGAATAATAATAATAATAATAATAAGTTTAAATAGGATTTCAGTAAGTTGGCTTTCTCAAGCCAACCTAACTAGATTAAAAAGTTTGAGTACAAACTTTAGGTTGGCTTGAGAAAGCCTAGCATAAAGTTTGAAGTAGTTGTAAAAGTTTGAAGATTTAAGGTTTTTAGTTTGATGTAATTATAAGTAGTAGTTTTCAAAGTTCAAAGTTTAGAGATTATAAAACCATTCAGTCTATCAAATAGATAGATAGATAGATAGATAGATAGATAGATAGATAGATAGATAGATAGATAGATAGATAGATAGATATTGACCATCAGATAGATAGATAGACAGATAGACAGATAGAGTATGACCCACAGATAGATAGATAGATAGATAGATAGATAGATAGATAGATAGATAGATAGATAGATAGATAGATAGATAGATAGATATTGACCATCAGATAGATAGATAGATAGATACATAGATAGATATTTACCCTCAGATAGATAGATAGATAGATAGATAGATAGATAGATAGATAGATAGATAGATATTGACCCTCAGATAGATAGATAGATAGATAGATAGATAGATAGATAGATATTGATCCTCAGATAGATAGATAGATAGATAGATAGATAGATAGATAGATAGATAGATAGATAGATAGATAGATAGTCATTGACCCTTAGATAGATAGATAGACAGATAGATAGATAGATAGATAGATAGATAGATAGATAGATAGATAGAGTATGACCCACAGATAGATAGATAGATAGATAGTTATTGACCCTCAGATAGATAGATAGATAGATAGATAGATAGATAGATAGATAGATAGATAGATAGATAGATAGATAGATAGATAGATAGATATTGACCCTCAGAAAGATAGATAGATAGATAGATAGAGTATGACCCACAGATAGATAGATAGATAGATAGATAGATAGATAGATAGATAGATAGATAGATAGATAGATAGATAGACAGACAGATAGATAGATAGATAGATAGATAGATAGATAGATAGATAGATAGATAGTCATTGACCCTTAGATAGATAGATAGATAGATAGATAAATAGATAGAGTATGACCCACAGATAGATAGATAGATAGATAGATAGATAGATAGATAGATAGATAGAGTATGACCCACAGATAGATAGATAGATATTGACCCTCAGATAGATAGATAGATAGATAGACAGATAGATATTGACCCTCAGAAAGATAGATAGATAGACAGATAGATAGATATATTATTTTTTACTTGGTTGCTAGGGTAACCCAATCTGGTTGCTAGGCAGTTTCCAGGGTGATCCTTATCAAGCCTCCTTTTCATTCTGAGTGAATAAAGTCAACCTGGAAGTCTCTACGATTTTCTTTTGCATAGATATGTGATTTGTTACTTGGTTGCTAGGGTAACCATATCTGGTTGATAGGCAGTTACCAGAGTGATACATATCAAGGCTACTTTCCATTCTGAGTGAAATAATTCAAACAGGAAGTGTATACGATTTTCTGGTGCAGAGATATGTGATTTGTTACTTGGTTGCTAGGGTAACCCCATCTGGTTGCTAGGCAGTTACCAACGTGTTACTCATAAGGCTCCTTGCAATCCTGTGTGAAATATGTCAACCCCTAAGTCTTTATGATTTTCTGGTTCAAAGATATGTGATTTGTTACTTGGTTGCTAGGGTAACCACATCTGGTTGCTATGCAGTTACCAACGTGTTACTCATAAGGCTCCTTGCAATCCTGTGTGAAATATGTCAACCCCTAAGTCTTTATGATTTTCTGGTTCAAAGATATGTTATTTGTTACTTGGTTGCTAGGGTAACCCCATCTGGTTGCTATGCAGTTACCAGGGTGATACTTATCAAGCCTCCTTTCCATCCTGAGTGAATTATGTCAACCCGGAAGTCTCTACGATTTTCTGTTGCAGAGATATGTGATTTGTTACTTGGTTGCTAGGGTAACCGCATCTGGTTGCTAGGCAGTTACCAGAGTGATACATATCAAGGCTACTTTCCATCCTGAGTGAAATAAGTGAAACAGGAAGTCTCTACGATTTTCTGGTGCAGAGATATGTGATTTGTTACTTGGTTGCTAGGGTAAACACATCTGGTTGCTAGGCAGTTACCAAAGTGATACTCATAAGGCTCCTTGCAATCCTGTGTGAAATATGTCAACCCCTAAGTCTCTATGATGTTCTGGTTCAAAGATATGTGATTTGTTACTCGGTTGCTAGGGTAACCCCGTCTGGTTGCTAGTTAGTTACCAAAGTGATACTCATAAGGCTCCTTGCAATCCTGAGTGAAATATGTGAAACAGGAAGTCTCTACGATGTTCTGGTTCAAATATATATGATTTGTTACTTGGTTGCTAGGGTAACCATATCTGGTTGCTAGGCAGTTACCAGAGTGATACATATCAAGGCTACTTTCCATCCTGAGTGAAATAAGTGAAACAGGAAGTCTCTACGATTTTCTGGTGCAGAGATATGTGATTTGTTAGTTGGTTGCTAGGGTAACCCCATCTGGTTGCTTGGCAGTTACCAGGGTGATACTTATCAAGCCTCCTTTCCATACTGAGTGAATCAAGTCAACCTGGAAGCTACTATACTGTGGCTATGAAGATTTTAGGTCATTACTGATTGGCTGCTTGATAAAAGAAATCCTCTGAGGGAGAGAGAGAGGGAGAGACGCAGGGCTGACAGGCCCTTTTTCGTCTGTGTGTGTGAAAACGTCAGTTGGGATTTAAATTTCTGAACATTCCGCAATGTTAATCAATGGGAGTTTTTCCGAGTTTTGATCGTCATTTTTAGGAAAACCGTAAGTCCGATCAGTTAGAAAAGATATAGCACACTATTCGGGATTAGTCTGAAGGTCTGTGCCGAGTTTGGTGCATGTAGCTTAAAAGCTCTAGGAGGAGTTAGATTTAGAAATTTAGTCTCAGAAGAATAATAATAATATTAAGTTTAAATAGGATTTCAGTAAGTTGGCTTTCTCAAGCCAACCTAACTAGATTAAAAAGTTTGAGTACAAACTTTAGGTTGGCTTGAGAAAGCCTAGCATAAAGTTTGAAGTAGTTGTAAAAGTT